>CM042840.1:127762862-127870362 GCA_023653725.1 Bungarus multicinctus | reverse complement strand
GGTAATGGGCTGTGTGATGACCTTCTGAGTTCTATTGTTTTGACATTCTGGGTCTTGTGCTGTAATCTCCTGGGTTGTAATGACCTGGGTCATGGCTGTGTGATGACCTTCTGAGTTCTATTGTTGTGAAATCCTGGGCCTTGTGCTGTAATCTCCTGGGTCATTGGTTGTGTTGTAATATCCTGAGGTTTTGTGGTGTAACATCCTGAGTTCCGTGATGTGATATCCTGAGCGGGTGGCTGTGATATAACATTCCGGGTTTTGGTTTGGCTCTGAGTTTGAGGCCTGGCTATGTGCTCATGGCGTGTGTCAGTTTGCTTGGTTTGGGGGTCAGGATGTGTGGCAGCTGGTGATGTAGCCATGGTCTGGTTTCTGGATGGTGGTTGCCTTTCATCTATGGGGTGGGTTTGGGTTTGAGTCTGGTGAGAGAGATTGATGGTGGTGTCATGTGTTATTTTGGTCCAGTGTTGATTTTCGTGGCTGGGACTCGTTTGTTGATAAGGGCTAGTTTCCAGATGTCTGGTAGGCGGGAGATATCATCCCGTTTATGGGGGTGTTTCTCTATTTCGATGGCTTCCCTGATTATTCTCTTATTGAAGTGTTCTGTATTGGAGATTAATTTGGTTCCCTCAAAATTAATTTCATATCTTGTGGCTTTAAGGTGCTGGAAGTGGGAGGAAGTATTTTCTTCTTTTCTGACTGCGTTCTTGTGTTCTGTGATGCATGTTGGTTTTTCCAATGTACTGTATGTTGTTTGCCAATTGTTGCATGGTATTTCATAAACGTCTTGGTTTTCTAACTGGATCTTGTCTTTGGGGTTTCTTAGGATGTTGGCTATTTTTTGGTCAGTGCTGAAGGCTGTCTTGATATTTTATTTGTGGAGCATTTTGCTGATTTTATCTGTGGTGCCTTTGATGTAGAGGAGGAGGGCAATACCATTGTCCTGGTCTGTGTCTCGGTTTCTGGGGGGTGTCTCTTTTAGGATAAGGTTGGTAATTGTGTTTCTTTGGAAGCTGTTGGAAATTAATATGTTAGTGAGGGTATGTAATTCTGTTCTCAGGTGGTCATAGGCTTTTGGTTCTGGAGATGAGGGTCTTGGCTACGGAGTTGATCTGTGCAGGTTCGGACATTTTGCATTTAAGTAACAGTTGGTGTGTGTTTTCGTCTGATGGATCGTCTGACCTAGGGAGCCATTGAATTTTTTATAAATTAGGACGTCCAGGAAGGGAAGTTGGTTGTTGGCTTCTGTTTCCATGGTGAATTGTATTTTGGGGTATAGGCTGTTGAGGTGTGTGAGGAAGTTGTCCAGTTTTTCTTTCCCATTTGGCCAAATTACAAAAGTGTCGACTGCAAAGATAACAATGCATGAAACAAACAGTATACAACATATCAGACAGAACCCTCACCAGAGCAGAAATCAATGTCCTTTCCAAGGGATTCAACTTTGCAGTCGCCCCCAAACACATCCCCACCGAAAACATTATATGCGGAGTTGAAGCTAGCCTAACCAAAATTAACCCAGATATAGCCAATAAAATCAGACTTGAAGTCACCAACATCCTCTGCTCCAGCACTCCACCCAGAAGCAACTTACAAAGAGAAGAACAAAAAGCACCAACTTGAGGAAAGACAACAATATAATTATTCTCCCAGCAGACAAAGGCAATGCCATGATCGTGATGAACACATCGGACTACCAATCCAAACTATCCAACCTACTCCAAGACCCCTGCTTACAAACCTCTAAATACTGACCCCACCACCTAGCTGGAAAAACCCACCAAATCCAAAATAAAAGCCTCCCCCATCAGTGAAGAGATCCAGCAAAGAATCATCCCCAGAGAAAAATCATCCAGATGCCCTAAGCTCTATGGCCTCCCCAAGATACACAAAGAAGGAACACCATTCACACCCATAGTCAGCTCCATAGGTTCACCTCTACAGAATCTTGCCAAATTTCTCGCCAAACAACTCCAGCCCTACACAGAATCCATCACTTCACACATACAAAATTCTTTCCACTTCATAGACACAATAAAGAAACAAAACCTACAACCCAGCAAACTACTTGTGACCTTTGATGTCATATCCCTCTTCACCCAAGTGCCCATTAAAGAAGCCTTGACAGCCATCCAAAACAAATACAACCCCCCTAAGCACATCCTAGATCTGACCAACCACTGCCTAACACTTCATCCACAACGGACAAAGATACAAACAGATAGAAGGAGCACTTCTGGGATCACCCCTCTCACACGTCATTGCTAACCTATATATGGAACACTTTGAAACCCACGCTCTAGACAAATCCGAACAGAAACCCAAACTCTGGCTTAGATATATAGATGACACTTTCATAATTTGGCCAAATGGGAAAGAAAAACTGGACAACTTCCTCACATACCTCAACAGCCTACACCCCAAAATACAATTCACCATGGAAACAGAAGCCAACAACCAACTTCCCTTCCTGGATGTCCTAATTTATAAAAAAACCAATGACTCCTTATGACACACCATCCACCAGAAGAAAACACACACCAACCGCTGCTTAAACGCATAATCCATCACTACCCTGCACAGATCAACTCCGTAGTCAAGACCCTCATCTCCAGAACCAAACGCCTAGCTGACAAAGACCACCTGAGAACAGAATTACACACCCTCACTAACATATTAATTTCCAACGGATTCCAAAGAAACACAATTACCAACCTAATCCTAAAGAAGACACCCCCCCAGAAATCGAGACACAGAACAGGACAACAGTATCACCTTCCACCCCTACATCAAAGGCACCACAGATAAAATCAGCAAATTCTCCACAAATACAATATCACTGACCAAGAAATAGCCAACATCCTATGAAAGACAAGATCCAGCTAGAAAACCAAGGAGTTTATGAAATACCATGCAACAATTGCCTAGCGACATACATTGGACAGACCAACAGGAGAATAAACGCACACATCACAGAACACAAGAACACATCAGAAAAGAAGAAAATACTTCCTCCCTTTTCCAGCACCTTAAAGCCACAGGACATGAAATTAATTTTGAGGGAACCAAATTAACCTCCAGTACAGAACACTTCAATAAAAGAATAATCAGGGAAGCCATTGAAATAGAGAAACACTCCCATAACATGAATAAATGGGACAATAACTCCCTTCTATTAGACATCTGGAAACTAGCCCTTATCAACAAACGAGTCTCAGCCACATAAACCAATACCAGACCCAAAACAACACATGTCACCCCCACCAATTTCCCTCACCAGACTCAAACCCAAACCCATCCCATACACGAAAGGCAACCACCGTCCAGGAACCAGGCCACGGCTGCATCGCCAGCTGTTACACACCCCAACCCCCAAACCAAGCAAACTGACACACGCCATGAACACATTGCCAGGCCTCAAACTCAAAGCCAAACCAAAACCAGGAGCGTCACATCACAGCCACCCACTTAGGAAATCACATCACGGAACTCAGGAGGTTACACCACAAAACCTCAGGATGTTACAACACAGCCAACGACCCAGGAGATTACAGTACAAGACCCAGGATGTCACAACAATAGAATTCAGAAGGTCATCACATAGCCCATGACCCAGGTCATTACAACTCAGGAGATTACAGCACAAGACCCAGGATGTCACAACAATAGAACTCAGAAGGTCATCACAGCCTATTACCCAGGTCATTACAACACAGGAGGCTGATAGACAAACAGCCAATATCTCAGCCACATATGTTCTTACGAAAAAGCCAACCAATCTGCAAACATTAAGTCCATCAACCAATCAAGAAATGACAACACAGCCAACTTCCCCACCAGAATTTATAGAGAGACGGCAGCTCCGATCACGCTTTGCTCGCACAAGCACGAAGCTGAAAGCACCAGCCTGAAAATGGCAACTGGGACTTCATCGAAACATTGCCAAGATTCTCTCAATCTTACAGAAAAAGACCCAAACACGCCAAGACCTATATATATATATATATACATAAACACACATACACACACATAGTATATATATATATGTGTGTGTATACACATATACATATATACATACATATACACATATGTACAATACATACATACATACATACATACACACACATACACTTATTTATTTATTATTTCTGGGTGGTTCCCAATCAGCAATAGACTTCTGTAAATTTATTGATGTATTGGCAGAAATTGAAATTATGATTGATCCATTATAAGTGCAATAAAATTTTCTCTAATACCCGTCTTAAACCAGCTCCTCAACCAAGGGCCCTAACGTCCCTCCCATCAGCCTTCAACCTCATTCAGCATGATCAAAGTTGTACCTTGCAGTCTTCTCCTGCTGTGAGAAGTTTTTCATCGGAAAGGAAGCGAGCCACTGAGGTGCATCCAGCGTGAGCCTTGAATGAACCCAGGATGATGGTTTCCTTCCACGACCAGAGAGTGATGGAACCAGCCAATGTACCCGCCGCCAAAACTTTCCCAGTGGATGAGAAGGAAATGCAGTGGATGGAGGCATCATGATTCTCCATAACCTGCAAGAGACAATGATGGTCAAAGGCAGCCATCTGCTTCCACAAGACTTCCAGAGCCAGTTCCATTGATTGACAGGTCTTCATCAATCACCCATCTCCCAGTTATACGCCGAGTCCCTCTCAACCTCACCGAGATCTTATTCATTCCATTTGTATCCAAGACGGTGACCGATCTGTCCCATCCACCGATAGCCACCAACTGACCATTTGGATGAAAGGTCACGCAGTTCAAAGGGCAGGAGAAGTCCAACTGGTGAAGCACATGTCCTTGGGCAGCTTCCCAGAGCTGAGAATTTTTTTTAAAACAGAGAGAAATTGAGGATTTTGTTAATGCTTACAATTGTTGCAGCTATTAATCTTAGTGTTGGATTTAGACTTAGTGAGCCCCTATATGAGAACCTGTAAATGGTTATATTTAGCAATTGCTGGCCGAGAAGAAGGCAGAGTAACAAGTAAACTTGAGAAAAATGCCAGCATGATATATATCCAATCTGATGGGGTAGAAAGGGGCCCTCCTTGAACAAAAAGTGTAAATATATGTAGAAACAAGGCATAATCAGTTAATGATGTCATGTGAGCCAAAGAGGAAAGTTTAATTTATGCAGATTTTCATATAGAACATTATAATAAAACTGTGACAAATAAAAATCTGAAATTGTGAGGGCTGACTGGGGAATCCTGGGAGTTGAAGTCCACACACCTTCAAATTGCCAAGATTGAGAAACATTGCTTTAAGCTGCATCTGGTTTAATTTATGTTTAAATCCAGTTTTGTGTGCCCTACCTCCCCTAGACCCAGTCAAGAATACCTTAAGAGTGCTATCCAGTGATACTGAAGCCAATAGTTTACAGTCTGAACTGATGCAGCAGTCTGTAATTTGGGCCTTGTGAGCATCCTTGCTCAGGATCCTAAAACAATAAAGAAACAGGAAACCTGAAGGTAGCAATTAGATGTGGTGGCTTGTTGACCTGAAATAATGCAGGATCACTATGTCTTTTTTAATGTATATTTATTTATACTTTGTATATTTAACTTGTACATTTATTATAAGTTCTACATCAGATAATTGACAAATTAAAATTTAAACAAGAAGGAAACCAAAGAAACAATGCAAAAGAAAAAGAAACAATAGTTATGAAATACAGTGAGTTCCAACCTACTCTGTAACAGTTCATTATCTACTGTCCCTCTTAACAGAACAACGAATAGCTATCCATTATTTCCTGAAATATTTTATGTTGAAATATCTGAAATCTTTTCCTAGATGTTTGATAAATCACTTCCATGCCTCACTTAATCTGCATCTTTTTCAGTCACCCAAATCATAAATCATCAAGGGAGCCTCGGTGGCGCAGTGGTTAGAGTGCAGTACTGCAAGCTACTCCTACTGCAATTTGACAGATCGAATCCCACCAGGCTCAAGGTTGACTCAGCCTTCCATCCTTCCGAGGTGGGTAAAATGAGGACCCAGATTGTTGGGGGCAATAGCCTAACTCTGTAAACCGCTTTGAGAGGGCTGGAAAGCACTATAAAGCGGTATATAAGTCTAAGTGCTATTGCTATTGCTATTATCTTTTTTTTTCATTCTTTCAGCAACAATTCCCTATCAGCTTTCCAATCTTTCAAATAAGGTTTTCTCATTCTTTTTCTTCTAATCAAACAAGTTAACTTGTTTGGTAAAGTCTGACATTTTCACAATAGACTCTTCCATTCTGGCAGGAGTATTAAGCCTCAAAGAAGGGCACTAGAAGAAGAAGAAAAATGAGTATTAGCGCAAGAAAAGTGAAGACAGAGCAGCCCTTTTTTTTAACCATTTGGCTCTAAATTAAATGCATTTTCATTTATTACATTTCCTATCTAAAATGGACAGAAATTATATCCTGATCTTTGCATTTGTGGTTGGAGGGAGATCCAGAGATGCTGATAAAGAGGACCCAACGTCTACAGGCAGCTCAAGACGATCAAACTGCCCATCCCAAGGTTTTAAACTGTAGCCCCACTTTAAATTTTACAAATACAGGCGGACACCATCCTCCAGTCTCATTAATTCTCTGGATGGCATCTCAGTTTCCTTTCTTTTAGAATAATAGACTAACAGAATTGGAAGGGGCTTCGGAGGTCTTCTAGTCCAACCCCCTGTTCAAGCAGGAAACTCTATACCATTTCAGACAAACGGTTGTTTAATTTCTTCTTTAAAAACCTCTAGTGTTGGAGTAAAAACTTCCGTAGACAAGTCATTCCATTAAATACTTGTTCTGTCAGGAAAATTCTCCTCAGTTCTAGGTTGGTTCTGTCCTTTTTTTTTTTTTTTTAATTACATTTATATGCCGCCCTTCTCCGGAGACTCAGGGCGGCTTACAGTCTATGGAGCACCATGCTAAGTGCTCAGCAATAGCCTTCATTCCATTGTATATGCCTGCTTATTAGTAGGGCTTTTTGGGCCCCCCAAGCGGCATTTTTACAAAGTCAGCTTATTGCCCCCAACAATCTTGGGTCCTCAATTTACCTACCCCGAGAGGATGGAAGGCTGAGTCAACCTTGAGCCTGGTGGGATTCGAACCTGCACTAATTGCAGGCAGCTTGCACTAAGTGCTAGATGATTAACAGCCTGCACCACCAAGGCCCTGTCCTTGATTAGTTTCCATCCATTGCTTCTTGCCCTGCCTTCTGGTGCTTTGGAAAATAGGTTGACCCCACATCTTTGTGGCAGCCCCTTAGATATTGGAACACTGCTATCAGCTGTGCTTAACTGTTGTGCTGTTTCTCTTCCATTTCAGGTAGTTTTGACTTACAACCATTCATTTAGTGACCATGTGAAGTGTCAACAGCACTGAAAAAACTGACTTATGACTGGCCCTTACACTTAGGACTATTGCATCATTCCCGTGATCATGTGATCAAAATTTGGATGTTTGGCAACCAGCATGTTGCAACATCTGAAGTCATGCAAACACAATGTTTAACCTTTCTGATAAGCAATATCAACGGGTTAAGATAGATTCACTTAACAATGACATGATTGGTTTAATAACTGCAGCGATCACTTAACAAAGGTGGCAAGAAAGATCATAAAATCAGGAACGATTCACTTAATAACTGTCTTGCTTAGCAAAGGCAATTCTGATCCCAGTTGCAGTCAGAATTCCAGGACTATCTGTATTCAAGATAAAAAAAAATTCCCTCAGCCCATAATACCTGCATCCTTCTCTCAGGCTCCAAAGTTCAAAGCGTCCATTGAAGGCCCCGAGACACACCCTTGTTTCAGACAAAAATGCACAAGCCGAGATACCATCACAGGAGGTCAACAATGATTTCTGTTCCTAAATCATTGGAAGGGGGAGAATTTGTGGTCAGAAATCAGATCCAATCACTCCCTTCACCCAACCATATTCATCCGATGCATGTTTTGCTTTGTGGATTTGGGCAGAGGGTTATAAAGCAGCAAGAAGCAGGTGTTGATTTCAAAGATAAGAAGGATGCTTTTAGCAGTTTTTCTTCTTTGTTCAGGGTGGAACTCAGTTCAGATCTCCAAGTTCCTTTTTCTTATTGTTGAAAATAATATATTCGTTTTAAGTGGTTAACTTTTTATCAATGCTGTACTGAACAATAATGGTACCTTGTTGTAATGTATTTGTTCATGTACTGATATTATAACTTTGCATCATTTTTGTATTTTGTTTGTTTTCTTTTTCTTTTTTAAGAAAATAAGTTAAAAATGATTTTAAAAAAGTACACAGAGGGCATGTATACAGCATCTCTCAGCAGCTCCTTAAACCAATTCTTTCTGTTCCCAAGATTGTGTGACAATCGTGCAGACCTCCATAAATACAAAATATCTTTAAAGAACTACAGACATGTTCTAATTCAGTTCTTTCCAAAACCTGGGGAAGTTACCCCAAATTGGGTAAAAGTGATTTTTCTTTGGATAATGACACATAAACCCATTATCCATCCCAACAGCACATTTAAACTGACTTGAAGTGTCCCACATGAACTAAAATATATTCAAAAATCTTCCAAGGTATTTCTATTAAGATGAAAATGGATGTATTACCAATGGTAATTTGCTGATATGACATAAAGATCATTCAATGATATTATTTTCATAATACAGGCAGTCCTCAATTACTACCATTTGTTTCATGGCTGCTACAATGTCCTACCAATCAATGACTACTTCAGCTTCAACTGCAACAATACAAGAGCACACAACAGATACAAACTGAATGTAAACTGCTCCAAATTTGATTGCAGAAAGTACACTTCAGCATCAGAGTGGTCAATGCCTGGAATGCACTACTTGACTCTGTTGTTACATCCTCTAACCCCCACTCCTTTAACCTCAAACTATCTACTATTGACCTCACTTCATTCCTAAGAGGCCTGTAAGGAGTCACCTATCAACCCTGTCCTATTGTCCCCATTTATTTGTACCTATTTCCTATATTCTTACTCAAGTTTATACTTATACCTACTATCTTGTAAGTAATTGACAATTCAAATTAATAAATAAACAAACAAATAAATAAATAGTGCCAAAGAAAAAGATTTACAATTGGTCTTTGAAGTTTGAGAAGACTTTCGGATAAAGACTTGGATAATGAAGGAAAAAATTTGGGAAGCATTCATCTAAGTGAACACTAACTACCACACAGCCTGAGTGCTTCTGAAGCTAAAACATTGCTGAGAATTCAGATTGCTTTTACCTGTCCGGTCTTCATCTCCACCAGGTGTAATGTCCCCTCCACAGTACCCACAATGGCTAGTTTTCCCGAAGGAGCAAGAGAAACAGAAGAAGGCGTGGAAGGAAAGTTCAAAACAAGACTGTAAAGTAAAAGAAAGGAGGTCATCCATTTAGAGTTGTCTGGAAATTGAATCATGGCAACTGGACTTGTATTTTTGGTATGAAACGTTTCACTGCTTATTCAAGCAGCTTCTTCAGTCTGAGCAACCTTTTGTGGAGATTCTCAATCATCCAGGTCATAGTTGTCTCTAAGGTGCTTTTCAAAAAGGCAACTGGACTGTTTTTTCCCTGAGAAGACATTTTGTTTCTCATCCAAGAAGCTTCGTCGGTTCTAAAGCTTCTTGGATGGTAATTGATGAAGCTTCTTGGGTGAGAAGCAAAACTTCTTCTTCTTCCTTAAGGGAAAAAAAAAACAGTCCAGTTGCCTTTTGAAAAAGCACCTTGGAGTCAGTCTGAGCAAGTTGGTTAGGGATACCCCATCACATCTGGTGTGATGTAATTTCTTACCTAATCTGAATAAAAGTGCTGGCTGGAGTAGACAAAGAGTCATTGGGATGTAAATAAGCAACTTGATAAGACTGAAGAATACTTGGATAAATAACAAAATGATAGCTGTCCAAAAGAGATGGGACAAGCCATTTGTTTCCTGCTTGAGCAGGGGGTTGAGCTAGAAAACCTCAAACATTTCTTCCAACTCTGTTATTCTGTTTGAACCAACAAAAAAGGAAGTCCCTTTGACATGACTCAATGTCCAGGGGGGAAAACAATAATATGCATGAGAAGAAAAGGACCCCATCCCTCCTTTAGAGAATTACCTCCTGGTTTGCTGGGCCCTCTCAGGCTTGTTAATCAATTTCAAGAAAGGTTTCCCACATTTCCAGAGCGCCGCCTGAGCTTGTAAACAGAGATCTGAAGAACTGGGTTCATTAGCTGCCTGCTGCAGGAGTAGTAGAGGATTCTGGGAAAGCAGCCCGAAGTTTCTTTGCAAAAAGTCAGAGAATAAGTTGACTGCCTCGTTGGATTCTGAGCCAGCAGCTGTTGCTACAGAAGACATATTTTCATTCATATTTTCAGTCATTTTTAGGATACTTGCATGTCTACAAAATGAGCCCCTTGCAAGGCCAATCAGAGATGTCCAATCTTGGAAAGTTTAAGTCTTCAAGAACTGGGGACTTCAATTCCCAGAATTCCACAGCCGGCATGGGGAATTCTGGGAGGTGAAGTCCCCAGGTTTTAAAGTTGCCAAGGTTGGATACCCCTGCCCTAAATGTAGCCTGAAATTTTTCCATCCCAGCTAAAAAGCTGCAGCTATTTTCCAAGTCTGCAATTCCACAACTAGCTGAGGAGACGAGAAAATAGGGGAGCCCCTATTTTCAATCCCTCAGTGGCTCACCATAGAGTGCGTAGGCTTCAGAGAGGTTGCGGAGAAGGCCGAGATGAAGATGGGCATTAATAACCTTTAAATCAGTCAGGAAAGAAGCCAGAATGTCCAAATGGCCACTTTGGATCTGTGGAAGAAGAATTAAAATTCAAGAAGGCCACTCTTTAGGGCAGTTTTTCCCAACTCTGGAGTATAAACTTCAATTCCCAGAATTCCCCAACCAGGAAAGTAACCAGGAGATCGTAAGTTCTAGTCCTGTTTTGGGCACAAAGCTAACTGGATGGTCTTGAGCCAGTCACTTTCTCTCAACCCTAGGAAGGTGGCAATGGCAAAACGCTTCCAACGAACCATGCCCAGTAAACTGCAGGGACTTGCAAGTGAGTCTATAAGAATCAGACATGACTGAACAGAAGAAGAAGAAAAAATTAAGAACTCTATATGTAAAAGAATCTGTTTTAAGGTGGAACATTTTAGCTGAAAGATGCGCTTCTGGTTAGTTTTCTACACAGAATTTCTATATTTGTTTTTGCTTATTTTTCTCAAAAGGTCTAGCTTCAAAAGGTCTGCTTTTATTCAGACAAATTCAGCTTCTCTATGCTGTTGCTTAGAAGCATGTGAGTCACTTACCAAGTGGAAGGGCACAGAAATTAATGCCTCTGCCTCAGATTTCTGGAAGGTCCGGGAACCATCTGGGTCTGAAAGTTTCCACCAGTGAGCTACAGAGGAGAAAAAAGTTAGGCAACTGCTCATTACTGTCCCCAACAGGTTGATTTTAAACACTGTTTCCCACTATGAAAAATACTGCTTCCCTCTAGAGGTTGGCTGGGGTGCTGCAGTGATCTATTCAATGATGGCACGATCGAACCCACGTACAGATAGGTCTCGATAAGTACAGCGAATGAACCTCACCAAATGGTCTCATTATTCTAATTTGCATTATCCAGAGTGATATTTCTAGGGAAAATGTGGGAACTGGTTCCAGCTCAATGGAAATGGGGGATAAAAAAAAATTAAATATAAATTTTATGTGTATATTAATGAAGTATTACAGAAAAAATATAAAGAATATACTTTTAATTTAAACTGTTAATTTAAAGAGTTGCAAAGTAATTACAGAAAACTATATATAATCCTTGATTTACAATGGGTTCACATAAGGACCACGGTGTTCCCTTAATGACGATGGAAAAATGTTCATAAAAGCTGGTCAGTCAAATGATGACCGTTTTACAATTGTCACAATTTATGACCAAAATTGCATGCTCAATTACAGTCATAAGTGAAGGACTACCTGTAAAAAACAATTTAAAAAATTCTGTCATAGATTCAGGCATTTTAATATCTTTAGCGTTGTTTTGGCATTGCTTTGATCATGTTTGTGTTTTTCAATTACATCAAATTTTTGTCATAATGTAATTAGGACAAATTCTTCATTAAACTTCTGCTATTCTCTCCTGACAGACTCCTCCTTCTCTCCAAAGCAACTGAAGGCAAGACAAGAAACAATGGATGGAAACCAAATAAGAAGAGAAGCAACCTGGAATTAAGTTCCTAAGAGCGGGAACAATGAATCAATGGAAGAGCTTGCCTCCAAAAGCTGTAGGTGCCCCAGCACTGGAAGTTTCTAAGAAGAGATTGGATAACAATTTGTCTAGAATGGTATAGGGTTTCCTGCCTGAGCAGGGGGTTGGACTAGAAGACCTCCAAGGTCCCTTCCAACTCTGTTGTTCTGTTATTTCTTCTGGCGCAGATGATTAGCAGTGTGTCAAAAACCGTTCTAGTTTTGGAAGTTATAACCCACCCCTCTCCTAGAAAAATGAAATATTTCAGAATATACTAAAAAGGCAGAATATTTCCCCTAAAAGAGAAGTAGAAACTCAGAGAGGCAGAAACTCAGCCCCGCCACCTTTGTCAACGGGCCATTAAGGCCTGAGCCAGTCTATTCTACATAACAAAGATCTAGATAGCTATAATATTCTACATAACATTCTACATAACAAAGATCTAGATAGCTATAATATGAATTGTCCCAAAGTCCTTTCATTACATCATCATCTAACAAGTTCAACCAAGTCTGGGACTCATGATAGCCTACAGAGTTGCCCCTGCATGGCCCAATGGGAGTCTGACAACCAATCAGAATATAAGCTCAAATTCAAATCCCAGCAGAGGGCATAAAACAAAGGGACTCTCAGCATTTCTTCCCTTTTTTTCTTCACCCAAGGCATGTGATCCTGTCCAGTATTAAACCATCTTTCCAAGCAGTCACCATGTTTCCAGTGTCTTCCTTCCCCATTTGGAACTGAATCCAGAAGAATATTTCTTCCAACACTAGCTTCAGTCGCACACATACCAGCCTCAAGTTAACTGAATGTTGAGCTGGATTAAACCAGGGATGGGATTCAAATTTCTTAACAACCAGTTCTGTGGGCGTGGCCTAATTTGTGGGTGTGGCTTGGTCATGTGACTGGGATGGGTGTGGCTTGTTGACTGGGCATGGATAGGTGGTCATCTGACTGGGGTGGGCGTGGCCAGATGGCCATGTGACTGGCAAACCAAATGTAAGTGGTCCTTGCTTAATGACCAGGTCCTCGCTTAATGGCCAATTGCTTAGCAAGTGTTCTAATTTACAACAGACCTCCACAGAGCTACTTGGCCTGTTTTTGGTGTTTTGACAGCCCCCCCCCTCCAAACATACACATACACACCCTTCTATCCCTGGTATTCTTTGATTTTGTAAGGATCTCCTGCTGGAGCAGGGAGTTGGACTAGATGATCTCTGAGATCCCTTGCAGGCCAGTCCTAAATTGCTGTGCTGCTTCAAAGTCTTCTGAAGCCAGGGTTTATGTCCTTCCTTCCTCTCCATTTTTTCTCCCTCCCTCCCTCCTTCTATATATTTATCTATCCATCCATATATCTCATTTACTTTCTCCTCTCTCCCTTTCTTTCTTTCTTTCTTTCTTTCTTTCTTTCTTTCTTTCTTTCTTTCTTTCTTTCTTTCTTTCTCTTTCTTTCTCTCTCTCTCTCTCCCTCCCTCCCTTCCTTTCATTTCCTTTCTCTCTCCCTTTTTCTTTCTTTCCCTTTTATCTTTCTTTTCTTTCTTGTATCTTCCTTCTCTCTTTCTCTCTCCCCTCTCTCTCTTTCTGTATTCCCCTCTCTTTCTCTCTCCCCCTCCTTCTTTCCCTCTTTCTCTCTTTCTCTCTCTCTCTCTCTCTTTCTGTCCCTTCCTCCTTCCCACTCTCTTTCTAAAGCTAGGAAGCCCACCTGAAATACACACATACACATACACACAGGGGTGGGATTCTCCCAGTTTGGCCCTGTTCTATTGTACTCTGCCTATCAGAGAATAAGCCTGCAGGCAGGGACTGTGCTTTTTAATCTTTGTGCAGGGTCTTAAAAAAATACATGCAATCAACAGAAACAAATGAGGCAGCTTAGAAACAAGAGGATGCTCAGAGCAACCCCACTTCTACAGTATCATAGAATAAGAACAGCCCAGAAGAAAGGCAATAGCAGGAAGGGAGGGAGGGAGGGAGGGAGGGAGGGAGGGAGGAAGGAAGGAAGGAAGGAAGGAAGGAAGGAAGGAAGGAAGGAAGGAAGGAAGGAAGGAAGGAAGGAAGGAAGAAATCACCCTACTGAGGGCTGCAGAATCATGCAGCCTTTAATGTTTCAGATTGATGACCCTTCCTAGACCCAATTGATGCTTCTTATTGTATCTACAATACATGAGTTTCAGTCTCAAAGATGCTACTTCTTCCCAGGAGCCCAACCTTAAATTCTGGATGAATACTTCTGTACCCTTTCATTCTTTGTTCCTCAACATCCTTCTTACATTGGATCACAAGCTATTGAACCAGATCAGAACCAAGAACAACAGTTGCAGTTATGCTGCAATGGTCGTAAGTGTGAAAAATGGTCATGTCACTTTTTTCAGTGCCATTGTAACTTTGAATGGTCACTAAATGAACTGTTGTAAGTCAAGGATTACCTGTATAAAAATACAAAAAGCTTCTCTGCTTGCAAAAAGCTGCCCTGCATACCAATCATTAGATTAAAAATACCTGCAAGCCGGAGTTACAAATCAGGCAGGGTGCCAGAGCACCTTGAAGAATGAAAATAGTTAAAATGCAGTGATAACTATCAAACAGCCAACTCTTGCTCATAAAGTGAAACCCTTTAGCAGAGAGGTCATTTAAGCTCTCCAGAAAAATCAGACCCAGGAGAAGCAATCTTTAGATCCTTTAAAGATACCAGCTGCTCTCATTCACCTCACAACATATCCTAAGGAAATCATCCAGATTTAAGAAAAGATTACATGCTCCCCAGAAAGGTAGTAAACAAAATCAGTGCCAAGCTTGCATCCTGCTCTTGGAAGTATACCCCAAAAGGACAGTGCCAGACAGTATCAAAGCAGTGAAAGAAGACCCCCTCCCCAAATAGAAAAAGAAACCACGAGGCAAAAAAAAATTCAAACACAACAGTAGCTGTTGCTTGTTGAAGCTGAATAGGGAAAATTATCCTATCAATAAACACAGGATTAAACTTCACCAAGCACAGAATTAAGCTTCACCAAAAACCAGTTTTAGACCAAAACTCAGAAAGGGTATGTAAACTCACGAATGTCAATCCTTCTTGCTAACCAAGAAGCCTTGCTGAATGTCACTCATCTTGGTTCCCTGTCACTAAAAGTTTTGCTTCATTATTCAATTATTTCTTCAAAGTGCTGATTGCCCAGGGAAGTATTTCCTCCCAACAGCAGTGTAAAAATCTTAAAACAACCTTTCCCCTTTAAGAAAGTCAAGTCCCAGAAGCTCCGGAGACAGCAAGTCTGGGCTGTCTTGTCAAGAATGTAATAAGAGTAGAAAAAAACAACTACTGTTCTCCCAACTACTTAGAAAGTTAAGAAGGGGTTCTATAGAACCAGCAGAATCCCACCCCTGGATTAAATACACCCTGGTATCAATTTACAATTTGCATGAAAGCAAATATTGCACTATTTGAGCTCACATTAAAAACAAATATCGTACTTTTCAAACTCTTACTAATTGCGACCTACCTGAATTTAAATATCACCCAAATATTAAGAGGAAAAATTAAGGGAGGGAAAAATTGAAAGAATTGTTACCTGCCAAGAACACCTGAGCTGTGTGCTCCAGTCCTGGTTTTTTCAAGTAGCGCCGTTCTACTGCCATCCTCAAGGGGGCACCACAGAGTTGAAGCCGAGAACCTGGGAATTCCGATGGGGAACCGCAGGCTCCAAGAAGACTAGGGAGAAATAGCAGAGATGGATTTAGTTTTCTAGTTCCTACCCTCTCCAAAAAAATCAGTGCCACCCACTTCAGGATTAAACTACAGCCTCAGTAAAGAATTTAGGCAAGAGTCTTAGCCTCACTTCCAAACTTTTGAACTTATTTCTTACATCTGTACTCTGCTGCTCCTACAGACAACTATTTCTCAGCTTGACAACTTCAAGGTGTGTGGACTCCAAGCCCCAGAATTCCTCAGGCAGCCTGCTGTCTGGGGAATTCTGGAGGTTGAAGTTCACACATCCTAAAGTTGCTAAGGTTGAGAAACTTGATTATAGACACCCTCAAGAGTCTGCCCTCCATATGGCATTCACAAAATTGGGAGGCTAGAATTGGGCCCAAGGTCACCCAGCAAAATCAATTGAAAGCTTTATCAAGAGCTATCAAAGTTGAGTTGCAAAACCCCAAATCATTATGAAGGTGTAGCAGTTAGTCTCTATGTCTCTCCTCTGCCCCCTGGTGGTTGTTTACATTTTTGCAGGCCAGGTGACTGCATCCCTAATCTAATTCCCACTTCTATCTTTTATAGGAGCACTTGGTATCCCATACATGAAGAGCCCAATTTTGCATCTACCACACACAACAACCCACACACAAAGGAGAATTATCTTGGTTCAGCCAGAACCCCAAAAGTAAGTTCCTCACCCCCTCAGGCTCCGCAGCAGATCAAAGAAGAGAGCTGTGGGGAAACTGCCAACGTGTCTTCCAGCATTAATGGCTTTTTCCAAGGTTACAGTGGTCCCATTTAATTCCTTCCACATAGCAAGGACAGAATAAAGATCTTGCTCCATTAATCCTTCAGGGATCAAAGACAGAATAATGGAGCAGATTAGAACCTGCCAGATATTTTGCATCAAAGCATCACCTTAACTGTATCTATACAGCTCTTTCTTTTCTTCTTTTGCTTAAGGGAAGTGACGTGAAGGTCTCATCTAATTTTAAACTCCACAATCCTTGAGAGGTTGGGCTGAAAGAGAATGGCAGGACCAAAGTCACTTGAAACACCTTGAAACTAGATGAACTGTGGTGGTGCAGTGGTTAGAATGCAGCACTGCAGGCTACTTCTGCTGACTGCCAGCTGCCTGAAGTTTAGATTTGAATCTCACCAGGCTCAAGGTTGACTCAACCTTCCAGCCTTTCAAAGTCAATAAAATGAGGACCCAAATTATTGGGGGCAATATGCTGACTCTGTAAACCACTTAGAGAGGACGGTAAAGCATTGTGAAGCGGTATATAAGTCTAAATGCTATTGCTATCTTCAGGTGTCAAGTTCAAATCTTCCACCACAATACGCATCATCTCCAATGGCCTCCTTCCTTCCCATCCATCAAAGATCATATTAATAAAGAATATTTGTAGCCCAGTGTTGAAATTGGTTCCCTCTGAGTTTGGGATTGTTTTTTTTTTTTGCAGACGTTTCATTACCCAACTAGGTAATATCAACAGTGCTAGAACTGCTACTCCCTTCTAGCACTGATGTTAGCAATAGCACTTATATACTGCTTCACAGTGCTTCACAGCCCTCTCTAAGCGGTTTACAGAGTCAGCCTATGGCCCCCAACAATCTGGGTCCTCATTTTACTGACCTTGGAAAGATGGAAGGCTGAGTCAACCTTGAGCTGGTCAGGATTGAACTCCTGGAATGAGCAGTGAGTTAGCCTTGCAGTACTGCATTCTAACCACTGCGCTACCATGGTTCAGATGTTACCTAGATGTTACCTAATTTCAGGTAATGAAACATCTGCAAGAAAACAACCAAGCTCAGAGAACACAAAGCATCCCTTCAAAGTCTTACTTATGACCACTGGCACTCGCACTCCAAAGCCAGTGACCCTCTGAATATTCGCACATAACATCCCCTTGCAATGTACCATTTCTGCTGGCCCAGAGAGACACCAGGGTGATAGTAACCAGCTCCAGCCCATGATCTTGCTCCAAGCATCCCAACAAGTGTTGCATCATCAGGGGAAGAGAGATGGGAAGCTTCTGGATCCGTTCCGAGAGCTGAGATCAAAATGATGGATATATATTTTTTTTAAAAAGAAAAAGAATGACAGATGAAAACTCTTTTGAGGTTCAGACAACTTGTTTTTCCAAGCCTCTCTTTCTCTTTAAGAATTCTTGTAAGACAGGGATGTCAAGCTCGATTTCATTGAGGACCGCATTAGGGTTGTGTTTTGACCTTGGGGAACGGAGGGGGCATGGCCGTGGTGGGCATTGCCAGCTTGATGTCACTCGTGTCGGGACGCCTGTGGTGGCCCTAGTGGAACAGCATGCCCTCAGGGATTACCATCACTTGAGACCTTCAAGAAGAGGTTGGACTACCATTTGTCAGAAATGGTGTAGGGTCTCCCGCTTGGGCGGGGGAGTTGAACTAGAGGACCTATAAGGCCCCTTCCAACTCTGATTATCTGTTATCTGTTCTGCCAGTGAAAACAGGCTCCGTTTTCAGCCGCAATGGCCTCCTGCAACCCTCTGCCAGCTCGGGGGACTCTGTTTTCACTAGCAAAGGCACCACGATCTGGTCCTTTGTTATTTGCAGGGTGGGCCCATGGGTCACATCTAAGCACCCTGCAGGCTAGATCTGGCCCAAAGGCCTTGAGTTTGACACCCCTATTCTAAGGGAATCCCTTACCTTCTCGTAGAGGGCAAAAAGCCTCAGGTCCTGGATTAGCAAGCTCAGGTATAAAGGCTGCTGAGAGCCACGTTTGAGGAGTACAAGCCGCATCTGTGGAGAGAAGAGATTAGAACCCCATTGTGCCTCTCCATCGAAGCTCTCTATCTTCTGCCTCTCCCTCTCATGAAGCCTGTGTCAAGGACACCCATAATTCCATCTAATAAGACCAGGGAAGATAAAGGAAGCTCCTATGCAGCGTCTGGAAGGCACCAACCTTTAGATCCTTGTATTGTTGAGCTTCATCCCACTCTTCATCCCAGCCCTCCCGAATTAAATGGGTTTGTGACAGTGATGGCTAACCTTTTCCACGTCGCGTGCCAAAGTGCATGCGTGCTTGTGCTTATGTGCCTGCACCCAGGATGCAATGCCTGCCACCCCACGCACCTCTGTGCATGCGCGTGAGATCCCCTATGCCATGTGCATGCATCTCCCGTGTGCATCTCCCCACCGTGGCATGCGCAGCAGATACCTGACAATCAGCTGGCAGACGCAGGGCGCAAGCGCAGTGGGGTTCTTCCAGGCGACCTCTCGCGTGCCAGCAGAAATGGTCTGCGTGCCACTTCCAGCACATGTGCCATAGGTTCCCCATCACGGGGCTATGACTTCGCTAGCCTACGATCTCCCGATGAATTTCAGGAAGGAGTGGAAATTTCAACCCATGTCTCCTTAATGCTACAAGCCCCTGAATTTTGAAGGCTCTGCGTCAAGTGCCCCATTCCATTTCATTTGCACTGTAGGAATAATGTGGGTAGTCCTCGACTTACGACCACAACGAAGCCCAGAATTTATATGGCTAAGTGAAAAAAATGTGTTAAGTAAAAATGTGTTGCCCCATTTAACTACTTCTCTTGCCACATTTGTTAAGCGAATCACTGCAGTTGTTCAATTAGTAACGTGGTCGCTAAGTGAATCGGCTTCCCCACTGATTTTGCTTATCAGAAGCTGGCAAAAGAGGATCATGGACACGAATACAGCAACCGTCATAAATGTGAGTCAGTTGTCAAGCATCCGAATTTAATTCACGTGACCATGGGGATGTGGCAACGATCACGATAGTGAACGATGGTCATAATTTAAATTTTTCAGCACTGTTGTAACTTCAAACGGTCACTAAGTGAACTGTTGTAAGTTGAGGACTACCTGTATATGCTGGAGGCATGACATGGCTATTCAGGGGTTGTGCTTGTACAGAACATTCAGGCATGACCATGATTAGATGTGCAGAATTGCCATTTAACGATAGCCATAGCACTTAGACTTATATACCGCTTCACAGTGCTTTACAGTCCTCTCTAAGCAGTTTACAGAGTCAGACTATCGCCCCAAACAATCTCAATCCTCATTTTACCCATCTTGGAAGGACAGAAGGCTGAGTCAACCTGTTATGGTCCTGTTGGCTGCCAGCCCCTCCAGCAGCCAAATCAGATGAGGAGGAGGCATGGGAGTCAGGATCAGCATCAGAGCAACCTGAGACCTCCGAGGGGGAAGAGGGAATGGATCTGGCAGAAAGAGAGAGAGAGGCGGAACCTGAACTGTCCATCAGCCCTCAGATGGAGAGTCAAGAGCCCTCAGGTCTGGAGGTGGCTGATGAGGAAAGAGGAGGAACAGCTGGGTCCAGTGCCTGACGCATGGATGCGCAGAAAGCAAAGGAGAGGAGAGCAATGGAAATCTATGGGCTGATCCTGGGGAAGGAAGAGCCACTGCTGCTAGTGAGGCCCCACCTCACACCCTCTGGGGATAAAAGGCAGAGGGTGGAAATGAATAGGTGTGGCAGACAACTATTTATCTTCTAGCCGGCCGGACTTGTTAGCCTGCGAGGGAAACGTTTTGCCGGAGTTGCCGGCATTCCTAATAAAGAAATATTTTGAGTTCACGTCAGAGGGTTTGTCGTGTTTGGGGAGCTGGTTCAGAACACAAGCCTGGTTTACCTGGTTATTAAAAGCCGACTCCTCCAATTTTTTCCCATGCTGGGCCAAATCTTTGCGGACGATGGCAGCTCGGTCTGGAGGGGCCAAAGGCTCAAGGAGAATGAAGGCGGTATCCTTCCGTTGCTTAAGAGATGCAAGCAGCAGGGAGTCCGCAGAGACGCTGAGAACTAGGATGACTCGCTGCAAGGAGAAACACAACCAAGGAAAGATGTGACTCTATGCGGACCTGGCTAATGGAACCAAGGATATCGAAGGAAACTACAGCTTACCTGAGGCATGTTTTCAGGCAGCCAATCAGATACCAGCTCTCCTCCGGCAGCGTGGATCAAGTCAGCACCGTCGATCAAAAGCACCAAAGACTGGTGCCGTTTCAGCAACTTGGCCACCGCGTGGAGAAGACATTCAAACTGGGTTACAAGCCCTCTGTAAGCCAAAAAATAAACATCTCTTTTTTCCTTCTTGTAAGATCAGGATAATTCAGTGATTCTCAACCTTGGCTATTTGAAGATGTATGTGGACTTTAACTCCCAGAATGCCCCACCCTGCTGTGATTGACATGGACAGGACAAGCCACTTAGGATATAAACTGAGAGCAAACCCCAGCACTGTGATGACCCGGGGCATGGTACAAAAGCAACAAAGTCACTTGAGACTTTCAAGAAGAGATTG
The DNA here is from genome assembly GCA_023653725.1 of Bungarus multicinctus. Taxonomy (NCBI): domain Eukaryota; kingdom Metazoa; phylum Chordata; class Lepidosauria; order Squamata; family Elapidae; genus Bungarus; species Bungarus multicinctus. The sequence continues at coordinate 127,849,107 of CM042840.1, read as the reverse complement.
GACTGCCATTTGTCAGAAACGGTGTAGGATCTCCCGCTTGGGCAGGGGGTTGGATTAGATGACCTACAAGGTCCCTTCCAACTCTGATTATCTGTTATCTGTTAAAGTCACAAAAGTAGGTAAAGTCCCTTTAATACTTCCAACTTGGCCCCTAATGTCCAGTTATCATCGGCTGGAGAAAAAATTCTCCCAAGAATAGTTTTTAAAGGGAAGCAATTCAGTCCGAACCCAAAGTACATATAGATTATAAATAAAAACCCAACACAAACCACGCTGCAGCAATTAACAAGACAGGGCAGGATAAGGAAATGTAGACTTCAAAAGATAATGAAACACACATAGTTGGGAGGAACCCAGATAAGACTTGACAAAGAAAGATAAGTCACGCTTTGCTTCCAGCAAGGTTCTGTGCACAAACGCCATTTTAAATCCTGTTTTCCCAGCTGCAGTGAATGAAGGGAATCAGTGCCCTTTTCTCTCCTGTAACCTATGTAATTCACATTGCTCTCTTCTCCGTTCCTCTCTGCGTGCCCTAGGATGAAGAGGGGGTGGCCCTGGGTCTTCTTCTGAAGGCCCAGCCAGACTGTGCCCTTTCCCAGTTTCTTCCATAGCCACCAGAGCCACACTCCCACACCCTGTCAGCTGCTCCACCTTTCCCTCGGAATCAGATTCCAACAGGAGCATGACAAGCATTGATGATGCTACCTAGTTCAGGTAATGAAATGGCTGCAAGAAAACAACCAAGGTCAGAAAGCACTAAGGACTCCTCATTAACCAATTGACTGGGAATTCTGGGTTTTGTTGTAGGGTGAGGATGAAGATTCATTTTCCGAACTTGTGGGTTGGTTTTCAAACATTTCATAAGTAGGCTAGATAATATCTTCAGTGGTGTTTAGGGGATGCCAGTGTTCTTCTCTTTATAAGGGCTTCACGCAGTGGCAGATTAAGGCTCACTGGTGCCCTAAGCACTGACAAATCTTGGTGCCCCCTCCTTTGTACATACTGTACAGACAAAGCCAAGCTTAGGCTACATAGAAGTTTTTTGTGATGTCCCTTTGGGCCTGGTGCCCTAAGCAAGTGATTAGTTTGTTTAATGGTTAATACACCACTGGCTTCAGGTGTGCATGTGTTAAATGAAGGTCATGTGATAGGGTTGCATAAAGAAGAGGAAGCCAAGCTATTCTCCAAAGCGCCTGAAGGCAAGACAAGAAGCAATGGATAGAAACAAATCAAGGAGAGAAGCAACTTGGAACGAAGAAGAAATTTCCTGAGAGTGAGGACAATTGATCGGTGGGACAACTTGCCTCCAGAAGTTGTGAATGCTCCAACACTGGAAGTTTTTAAGAAGAGAGTGGACAGCCATCTGTCTGAAGTGGTGAAGGGTTTCCTGCCTAGGCAGAGGGTTGGACTAGAAGACCTCCAAGGTCCCTTCCAACTCTATTATTCTATTCTAAAGTATTGGTGGCAGGTCAATTCAAGGCCTTGAATAGTTGAATTATCTTGTCAGATGTGAGGTTGCATCAGGTGAGGGTCATTGGGAGGTGAAATACTGATGGGGAGGGGATTGTGTGGGTTCTTTGGGGGTCAGTGCTGTCTCCGGTTGGCTGTGTGGTTGGTTTGGATTCTGAGCGGTTCATAGGCTGGTTGTCGGTCAGTGTGTCTGTTGATGGAATTGCTTGTGGAGTGCCAGGCTTCGATGAACTCATGCGTGTGGGGGCGTAGAAGCATGGCCAATGATTTTGGTGTTGCTACAATCAAACTGGTGCTGTTTGGTGTCGCTATGGATAGAGATTAAGGATTTGGGATCGTGGTGCTTGGGCCGCCAGCCAGTGTTTGTGGATGTTTGTTGTAGTACCAACACTTGGAGGGCAGAGGGCAGTCTGGAGGCCAACTTCTCATGATGCCCAACATTTTATTTATTTATTTTATTTTGTCAAGCATGTATGAGAAAACAAGTATGAACATGACATATAAATACATAAGTATAAACAGGTGTAAGTATATACATAATAAATGAGTACGAGTAAATGGGAACAGTAGGACAGGGACGGTAGGCACACTGGTGCGCTTATGCACGCCCCCCTTACAGACCTTTTAGGAATGGAGTGAGGTCCACGGTAGACAGTTTAAGGTTAAAGTTTGTGGGGGTCTGAGAATGTAACACAGAGTCTAGTCAAGGCCAGCTCTGCAGAATTAGGACTCCACCAACCTGTAACTTTTAGGGGGGGTCGGAGGATTCTCTAGCAACTTCCTCAGCAAGGCACAGAGGTGATCCAACACGACTTGGGCTTTGGTCTGATTGGGCCCCGCCTTGGTGAAATGCGCTACAACGTGATACTTGGGGAGAGGGCCTTTTCCTTCCAGCAGGACCATCTTCCTGAGCTTCTCTGCAAGCGCTGCCTGCGGAGAGGGGAAGAAAAGGAGGAAAATCTTCGGTCATGAGTCCCAGCCAAGATAAGCCTTCCTTCCATAATCCCATCAAACCTGGAATTAAAGCGGCCAACCTCAAATACCAACCCAACCCCTTTTCCCTCCTGGTTGTAGAATTCTCTCTTGGGGAGCATTTCAGGGCACAACAAAACACAAAGAGGGAGAATTCCATTTCCCATAGAGAGGAATAAATATATAAATAAAAATAAATAAATATACCCATAGAGAGGAATAAAAGCACTCGAGGGCAGCACAAGAAGTAATGGGTGGAAAGTAATCAAGGACAGAAGCAACCTGGAACTAAGGAGAAACTTCCTGACAGTTAAGAATAATTAATCAGTGGAACAACTTGCCTCCAGAAGTTGCAAATGCTACAACGCTAGATGTTTTTAAGAAGAGACTGGACAACCATTTGTCTGAAATAGTATAGGGCAATGATGGCTAACCTTTTCGGCACCAAGTGCCCAAAGCAAGTGCACACATGTGCATCCCCAAATTGCAACATGGGCATACCCCGTGCATGCGCCCCGCTCCATGCATGCATGGCATGCATTCATGCATGACTGCACGTGCGCCCCTCCTCCGTGCATGGATGGTAGAGACTCGAAGACCACCTGGCCAGCAGAAGCCACACACGTGCATGCACACCGGAGCTGAGCTGGGGTGATGACTCACGTGTCCAGAGAGAGAGCTCTGTGTGTGCCACCTTTGGCATGCGTGCCATAGGCTTGCCATCATGGGTATCAGGTTTCCTGCCTAAGCAGGGGGTTGGACTAGAAGACCTCCAAGGTCCCTTCCAACTCTGTTATTCTTTTCTGTTCTAAAGATGCCATAAGCTTTTCAACAATTTGTCTCTTATGCATCTTCAGAACTAATACGATTAGATCTCTAATGCAGGTAGTCCTTGACATGCGACCAATTGAGCCAACATTTCTGTTGCTAAGTGAGACAGTGGGTTAAGTGAGCTTCGTCCCACTTTACCATCTTTCTTGCCATGGTTGTTAAGTGAATCACAGCAGATGTTAAGTTAGAAACATAGCTGTTGCCTGTTGACTGTGCTTGTTAGAAGGGCTCAGAAGTTGATTACACATGATCCTGGGACACTGCAACCATCATAAATATGAGTCAGTGGCTGTCTGAATTTTGACCACATGAACATGGGGAACATGCAATGGTCGTAAGTGTAAATCATATTCATAAGTCAATTTTTTCAGTGCTCTTGTAACTTCAAACAGTCACAAAACGAACTATTGTAGGTCAAGGACTACCTGTATTTTTCCATGATCTGAAAATTCAAGTCTTTCCCTTCTCCCTCCCTCAGCTACTAGTATTTCTCCTTGCATGCAGGTGGTACTATTTCAATCACACCAGAACATATATTAGAAACCTGGTTAGAATGCAGTACTGCAGGCTAACTCTGCCTACTGCTTGGAGTTCGATCTTGACCAGCTCAAGGTTGACTCAGCCTTCCATCCTTCCAAAGTTGATCATATGAGGACCCAGATTGTTGGAGGCAATAGGCTGACTCTATAAACCACTTAGAGAGGATTGTAAAGCTCTGTGAAGCAGTATATAAATCTAAGTGCTATTGCTTTATACTGAGCTTCCATATCTCCATATCTTGTCCCAAGTTCTCCAGATCTCCCCACTGCTTCAACCTTCCCTTTGCTCACCAGGAAAACTGTTTTTCCCTGGCCAGGTTCACCGCTGACAACATAAAGCTTGCCACCGCGCAACCGAGCCACTGTGGTATTCAGAAGCTTCATCCGGGCACAAAATCTTCTTTGCTGTGATTCCTGGAAAGATTCTTGCAGAACGTTTCCTTCTGCTTCCTTTGAGCCTGTTGTGAGTTCAGATTTACTTCCCTAAGTTGAAAGATGAGAGAAATAAAGCTCAGTTTATTTCTGAATAAACTTTCCTGACAAGCTCAATTATGAAAGAGCTCTGAAAGAGTGAAGATGTGAGGAGCCTTGCTACTTCTCTGAGTTTGCTTGTTTCCTTGCAGTCCTGATGATACAGTGCAGTTCACTTTCAACTGCTTGGAAATTCATCACATTTGATACTCAACACATTATGACGAGAAAATTTTGCCCTGGTACTTGTTTATTTGGTACTCAACGTGCAAGCTAGAACTTGTCACTCTTGTTTATCTCATGACCCGCTATCCTTTCCAGCCGAAACAGAAGGTGACGCATTAGTCACATGGTAGTTCTTGCCCCATGTACCTACCCTTGAAATCTTATCTTCACTTCTATGGTCCTTTTGTGTATTTTGCCCTTTTTTCCCTCATCAATACAGGCAAAGTGAAGCTTTTGTTCTATTTAATCTAAGTATGTATTAATTTTTAGAATCATTTCTCAGGTAGTGATATACAGCTCTTAACTTTTTGCATATTGTCTCAAAATGTGCATTGCACATTTTGGTTTGAGAGCACATTAAAATTTATTTATATTGTTCCTTATTGGAAAAATATGTTTGGTACTCATTTTGTTTGGTGCTTATCATGCCTCCTGGAACCAATTAACGACAAATACTGAGGTACCATTGTACCTAGTTTGGTAATGAAACATTTGCAAGAAAACAACCAAGCTCAGAGAGCGCCAAGGAACCCTCATTTCAAAGCTGAGCTATAAATATTCTCCTTTATTGGTAGTTTTATTGGTTTGGACCAGGGTCCCCAAACTTGGCAACTTTAAGACTTGTGGACTTCAACTCCCAGAATCCCTTAGCTGGCTATGCTGGCTGGAGAATTCTGGAAGTTGAAGTCCACAAGTCTTAAAGTTGCCAGGTTTGGAGACCTCTGGTTTGGACAAAGCTCAACAGCACTTTTTTCATGTGGCTGTTGATAAAAATAGGATGGCCAACATAATTGCCGATGACAGATATGGCACAAGAAGAAGAAGATTGGTAGATTTCAGGTACCTCAATGAAGTGGTGTTGGAGACATTTCCACACATCCTGCATGACTCTGTGGCCAAAATCTTCAAGGCCTTTCACAAAAGGCTGGCCTTGGGCTACTCCACCCCACTGACAGGAATAGCTACGAAAGAAAGGTCAGGTTAGGACACATTACAGGTAGTCCTCAACTCACAACTATTCATTTAGTGACCCTTCAAAGTTATGACACTGAAAAAAGTGGTGTATGACCATTTTTCACACTTACAACCTATGGGCACACAATCAAAATTCAGGGGCTTGGCAACTGGCACGTACTTATGACGTGTCCCAAGATCACGAACTTCTTACAAGCAAAATCAATGAGGAAGCCAGTTCCACTTAACAACCGTGTTACCAGCTTAACAGCTGCACTGGTTGACTTAACAACTGTGGCAAGAAATGTCATAACATGGGACAAAACTCCCTTAACTGTCTCATTTAGCAACATAAATTTTGGGCTCAGTTGGAATCGTTAATTTGAATTAATTCAAGTCATGTAGTTCTCCCTCTTACTCCTCAGATATCACAGTACATGCACAATTATCACTTCCTTTACCTGCTAAAGGCAGCCAAGCTTCCATGTTTCCTGAGACGTCCCTTCAAATCAGCCATGCGCTGGGCAGCTTCTTCCGATTCAGCTCCAAAATCTTTCTTCCATGTTTCTGGAATGGAGCTGGAGAGAGAGAGAGAGAGAGAGACAGACTGCTCAAAATGTATGAGGAAGATATCCCACCCTCTGTTGAGAATTGCTGTTTGGGTTAAAAAGCACCACTGGAAGGCATAGAATGAACTGGAGACAATGGGTAACGTTATCAATCTGGGGGTGCAGTGGTTAGAACACAGTATTGTAGGCAAAATTCTGCCCATGGCCTGGAGTTTGATTCTGACAGGGATCAAGGTTGATTCAACCCTTCTATTCTTCTGAGGCCCATAAAATGAGGACCCAAATTCTTGGGTACAATAGTCTGATTATGTAAACTGCACAGAGAATGCTGTACAGCACTGTAGACTTAGAATAACTTTAATGTCACTTTAAATATACACTAACTGGCATATATTAAAATGAAATTTTGGTGCAGACAGCTCTGATGGGGCCACTGCCTCCAATATACACCAAATAAACACGATAAAAATATGAAAGAAAGAAAGAAAGAAAGAAAGAAAGAAAGAAAGAAAGAAAGAAAGAAAGAAAGAAAGAAAGAAAGAAAGAAAGAAAGAAAGAAAGAAAGAAAGAAAGAAAGAAAGAAAGAAAGAAAGAAAGAAAGAAAGAAAGAAAGAAAGAAAGAAAGAAAGAAAGAAAGAAAGAAAGAAAGAAAGAAAGAAAGAAAGAAAGAAAGAAAGAAAGAAAGAAAGAAAGAAAGAAAGAAAGAAAGAAAGAAAGAAAGAAAGAAAGAAAGAAAGATTATGTGGCTTGTAGTGCCTACAAATATATCCTTTTTATTAAATACCTGAATTAGATTTAAGTAACACTAGCAATAAGATTTATATACACTGTCCCCTAGCACTTTGTAGCATTCTCCGGGCAGTTTAACAGATCAGCATATTGCCCCCAACAATCTGGATCCTCATTTGATCAATCTTGGAAGAATGGAAGGCTAAGTCAACCTGGAGACCCATCCGAATCAAACTCCAGGCTGTGGGCAGAGCTAGCCTGCAATACTGTATTCTAATCACTGAGCCACCAGAGCTCCTAGTAAGCAGAAAGGTGCTCGTAGGATCTGCAAATTAGTTGAGAAAAACAATTTACCCAAGAAAGTCAGGCTCTCGTAGATAGAAGAATGCCCTAGATTCTGCTGTGGGATCATGGCTACCATCCAGGAATTGAACAGCCTCCAGTTCTGTGATGGAGCGTCCTGATGGATATGTTTTCACCTGCAGAGAGAATATTCAAACAGTAGCTCTTATTCTGAGAAACATCTTAAAAGCTGTTTTGTCTTTGATCACATTTAGGTCTGGGTAAGCCTTGATTCCAGGGGTGGGATTCTACCAGTTTGTCTGGTTCTATAGAACCGGATGTTAGGGCTCCCGGTAGTTTGGACAACCTGTAAAATGGCCTTCTGGCTGGTCTCATCCTCTCCGCCCACTTCTCCACTCCACAAGTTTTCATTTAGCACCATCTCTGATCAGCAAACCTCAACCTCAGCAAACTTTAGATGTGTGCACTTCAACTCCCAGAATTCCCAACCCATCTTAAAGTCATTAACATAAAGGACCGTCAACAGCCTAGATGTTGCCTTGGGAATTCTGGGAGTTGAAGTCCACACATTTTAGTTTCTGAGGTCAAGAAACACTCTTCTGGATCATTAACATCCCAAGGTTTACATCATTTTCATCTCTCACCCATTCATACTGTGGTTCCTCCGGTAAGGAAGTCTCTTTTGGGACATGGCCGTAGCGCTCCCCAAGGATTCCAATGAAGAGGTCACTCCGGGAGACTTCGGACAGACACAATTCCACCTGCCTAAAGAGAAAGGCCTTGGTGACTCTCTTCTCCCACTCCTCAGTTTTGCTTCAATCCCCTCCTCTTCCCACACGGGGAAACCCATGCAAGATGACTTTTTTTTAACAGACTTTAGTGTCTCAGTACATCATAGGATGCTGTAGGATGCTTTATTAGCTGCAGAATAATAGTTGCAAAAGAAACTTCAGGAATTTAATGGAATGTGTGAATGACCGTGGGGGATGAGGGAAAGACCTGCTGCCTTTGAAACTATCAGACAAGTGAGGCAGGAGCAGGGGTGGCCTTCAAAAATTTAATAAAGGGTTCTCTGCCTGGTTGCTGGGTGGGCGTGGCCATGGTGGGTGTGGCCTACTCAGCCTCCTGCACTAAGGGAGGGGGAGTTGCCCTCTCTGGGCTCCAGAGGCTTTCTTCAAGCCTCCGGGAGGGCAAAAATGACCTCCCTGGACTCCGGAAGCCTGGAAATGGGCCCATTTCCGGCTTTCCCGAACTTCCAGGAGGCCCATTTTTCACCCTCCCTGAACTTCCGTGTGCGCTCTGCATTTACTTGCATCCAAAATGGGCCGTGTGGGGATTCTGGGGAGGGGAGGGATGGGCGGGGCCAGCCAGGAGTAGGATTTGGGGGTTCTCTGAACTGCACAGAATCTTAGCTAAGGGCTAAGCCCCCAACAGATTAATAGTCACAGGTGGAAATTTAGAAAGAACCCATCCTAATTGTTCAGGCAGTTAGAACTGGCGGCACTTTCGCTGTCTTCAAAGGCAGCCCCAAGTAGAGCGTATTACAGTAGTCTAATCCAGCGAACCTTCAGGGTCCTTGAGACTCAATTCAGGGTTTTCACGAAGTCAAGCAAATACTTAAAATATCTCGGTTTAATTAGAAACACAGAAACATAGAGAAAACTGACATCATAAACAAGATCTAGTGCTCTATCGAGTCTACCCTTCGAGTTTGTTTTTTATTTCTTTCTTATTCGTTTTTATGATTTATTTATTTTATTTTATATTTTTTGAGGCAAATAGCCAGAAATCATATTGAAACTCAGGTATTGATAATCAACCAATTACCTCCGCTGGAAGTTGGTTCCAAGCTTCCACTACCCTTTCTGTGAAGTCATACTTTCTAATACTATTTTTGAACTTCCCTCCCGTCAGTTTGAGGTTTTGCCTCCCTATTCTTGATTTTTGCTTAACAAATTCTAGCGCAATTTATAGCTATAACCCACATAAACCAAAGGTTTTTGTTGTGCACCATCATTATCAGAACTGTAAAGAGATCCTGAGACCAAAAACTTTGAAATCTACTGGTCCAACCCAGAAAAGATAACATACTTCTTGCACATATTAGAATAACAGAGTTAGAAGAGACCTTGGAGGTCTTCTAGTCCAACCCTGGCTCAAGTAGGAAACCCTATACCATTTCAGATAAATGGTTGTCCAATCTCGTCTTAAAAACTTCCAGTGTTGGAGCATTTACAACCTCTGGAGGCAAGTTGTTCCACTTATTAATTGTTCAAATTGTCAGGAAATACCATTCAAATTGTCAAGAAATACCATTCAAATTGTTCAAATTGTCAGGAAATACCATTAGCCTTTTTTTTCTTCAACATGATTTACTCGTCCCACCCTCCTTCCCTATAAATACCCCACATACTTGTTCCTCTGGCTCTCAGGCTCCGTGATTCCCCAGCGCAGATCAATCTCCTGGATTGCTAAGCAGAACCTGGCTGCTCGTGCGCGAAGCTCAGGCAAAACAGAGCGAATAAGCAGGTCACGTTCACCATGCATGTCCTTGAAAGTAGAGGAGATGAAAATCCTCACAGAGCGCCACCTGCAGGAAAACAGGAGTCAATACCCAATTGTCCATCCAGAGTAATTCATGGTCTTTCTCACTAAGGGAAAGATTCCCCTCGCACATACGTGCTAGTCATTTCTGGCTCTAGGGGGCAGTGCTCATCTCCGTTACAAAGTCGAAGAGCCAGTGCTGTCCGAAGACTTCTCCATGATCATGTGGCCAGCTGGACTAAATGCCAAAGGCACACAGGACGCTGTTACCTTCCCATCAAAGGGGTCCCTATTTTTCTACTTGCATTTTTATATGCTGGGTTGGCAGAAGCTGGGACAAGTAACAGGAGCTCACTCCGTTAAGTGGCGCTAGGGATTCAAACCACCGAACTGCAGACCTTTCTGATCGACGACAAGCTCAGAGTCTTAGCCACTGAGCCACTGCATCCCCTTTTTCACTACTTCCCCTTTAAAACCACCTGCTCTGGGGCACAGGGATCAAGGACACAATTCCAGGTTCCTGTTGAGCTGTCGCTGTTCTTTGTTGCTTGGGCAAGCCATGAATCTCGTCAACTTTGCCAACATGTTCCAAGAACCGGGAATTTCCACATTCAGACATAAACCTGGCCGAAGTAAGAAACACCTTTTAAAATCTAGAATTTCCCAGCAGACAGTAAAGCGTACAGACACCAATCAGCTACTGAGAATTCTATTTTCATTCCAACTGCTTCTTTAAACAGTCACTAGTTATCAAAGCTCATTTTGTGACTTGATGGCGCAGTGCTAGAATGCAGTATGGCAGGCTAACTTCTGCCCGAAAGGCATGCTGACTAGACAACATTATAGTGGAAATGTGGAAAATAAGCCTCAACACAAATAGAGGCAGTCCTTGAGTTATGCCCACTTGTTCAGCAACCAGTCAAAATTAGAATAATCAATCTTCACAATAGTCCTGGTGGCGTAGTGATTAGAAGGCAGTATTACAGGCTAACTCTGCCCACAAGCTGGAGCTCGATCCTGACTGACTCAAAGTTGACTCAGTCTTCCATTCTTCTGAAGTTGGTAAAATGAGAACCCAAATTGTTGGGGGCAGTATGCTGACTCTCTAAACTGCTTAGAGAGGGCTGTAAAGTACTGTGAAGCAGTATAAAAGACCAAGTGCCATTGCTATTATGTAAACTCTCTGCAGTATTTCCCATTGTGGAAACAGCCTTCTGTGGTCCAGTGAGAGCAACCCCATAACAAAATGTAATCATTCACACATCAAGCAAACCATCCGCATTCATTTATATCCACTTGTTTAGCTCCAGGGCTTACCTGAACATTTGTTCACTGAAACCATGGATTACCACATCCTTCCTGGATTTAAAAGTTCTCTTCTCCCTAAAGATGGAAGGCAAAAAAAAAGTATTCCTTTAATTGCGCAGCACACTGCTACTTCAGAATTCTCTTTAACTAGACAACCTGTGTCCTCGTTGGGCTATTTCAGAAATATTCCTTACCTAAACAGAAAAATAGAAGGACCAGAGGGAGGCAAAAAAGCAGTGGGAGCAACTTTCTGACTTCTCAATAGCTTTCCCATTGACTTATCCCATAGGAAGCTAGCAGGAGGTGTTGAAATGAACAATCACATGTCTGCGGACAACTACAGTAATATGGTAACATTGAAACAGCCACAACTTTGCCAAATTTTAATCCCATGGGAACTGTGGGTCCTGGATTTTGGGGTGCATTTTGTAAGTTAGTCCATTTGAGGTACATGAGTTCAAAAATTATAGCCCTAGGTTGCACTGTTTATCCCAGGCGAAGGTTACAAACAAACAGACCCAAGAGTTTTAGTAATATATGGACTTTGGAAGTGCTTTAGAAAGGGTACATCAAGAAAAATAAAAGTAAATGAACAGTGTAAGGCAGGACCCATTCTCTCTCCTTACCCTGGCTCAGCACAGATATTGATGAAAAGGCAATCTGGAGCAACATGTTGGCGATACAGCTGGAGACAAGAACCACCGAAGTTTTCAACATCACTGCTTAGCAAGAGAATTGTATCCACCTGGAGTTGGGAAAAGAGAAATAAGAAAACTGCGTAACATGTAGGGACGCATCATACTGACCTGAACATGGTAAAACTCCAAGTCTATAGAGAAACTGGACTTTTTATATCCTTCCATTCCGCACTATCTTGTCAGAGCTGAAGAAGCTGCCGTTCGGCCAAACCTGTAGTAAAAAAACAGCTACCAATTTGGCCAAATAGGTATTTCTTTTTTTTTTCCTCCTGACGATCAGCTGTTCCGACAATCAGCTATGCCGGGATCTCCCTTGCTGCCTTATTGCTTTGCCCAGGAGGCTTCCCTGAGATCCAGGAGGCAAAAAATGGAGTGCAGGGGGGGTGCTGCACGGGGCCCCCATCCTTTGCTGCATTTTTGGCCTCCTGGGCCTCAGGAAAGCCTCCTGGGAGCAAAAATGGCCTCCCAGGAGGCTTCCCTGAGCCCAGGAAGCCAAAAAACCAGAGCACGGGGCATGGAGGAGGTGTTGCAAAAAGAAAAGAACAGCCATGCCCACCCAGTCAAATGGCCATGCCCACCTAGCCACACCCACAGAATCGGTAGAAAAATATTTGCATCCCACCTCTGATTAAACTTGATGGATTTTTAATTGATCCTTTTGTCCAGCCTGTCCTTCTAATTGAAAGCTTTCTCCATTTTTACCATGAACTTACATGTTCCCGCCGAGTTAAGAAATCATTGAGGACGTCCGATGACGACCAGTCGTCACTGTAGTACACTGTATTGTACTGGAAGAAGAAGCATTGGACACATCAGAACATTCCTGGATTCATTCTTGTAAATGGGTCAGGTGTAAAAACCGGGACCATTCGTGTAGATAGAACTTAAAACTTATATGCTGTCCCTTAGTGCTTTATAGCAGAGTTCCCCAATGTCTCTGGCTTTACAGAACGGTTGGGGAAGGGAAAGAGGGGATGGTCCTGCATGAGCGGCCAGCAAGTACACATGTGCATACAGCTCCATTTGTGCAAGTGGCATGCACGCAGGCCTGCCGCTCAAGCAAATGGAGTGCATGTGCATGTGCTCACCCACTGCTCACGCAAAAGCGAGGGTGTGCATGTGTGCACACACTCACCAGCCATTTCCGCAGCCCAGTTGCAATCCCCTCAAGGCCCCCTAGTAGACTGTGGCCCAAAGGTTGAGGACCACTGTTTTACAGCACTTTCTGAGCAGCTTACAAGATCAGCACATTGACCCCAACAATCTGAGTCCTCATTTTACTGACTTTGGAAAGTTGGAAGGCTTTATCAACCTTCAGCTGGTTAGGATCGAACTGCTGGGTGTGGGCACAATCAGCCTGCAGTATTGCATTCTAACCACTGCACCACTAGATATCCTATTATTCCATTTTATTTTTTTGGCAGCATAAATGTAAATAGATTACAGCATAAATGATTTCTTGAGGCCTATGCACAAGAATCTGGACAACTAATAAATTGGCGCTAGATAGAGGTGAATGGAAATCAAGGAGGACTTGTGTTGGAACATAAGGATTCTAAGCTGATGACATATTTTACTCCACCGCCACCACCCAGCTCTACCTCCTACAAAATGAAACTCTTCTGTAGATTCACTATCCTGCTAATTGGCCCAGAGGAATCCATGACTCACAGCCCCTCCTATCTTCATGTCACTTTCTCTTCCTACTTTATTATATGTGGGGGAGGAGAGAAGAGGGAATTTAACCCCTTTTCTCTAATTGTTTTTGCAATTTTCATTGCGCAAAGTTATACAACCTTCACAAAAATTCCCGTTGGGGAGTAAGCCATGCTATGCTTTCTTACACAGAACAAAAGCGAAGGAGAAAGTTGAAGAAATTAAAGTCAGAGAACCTAACTAGGTCTAGTTTACACCAACCACAGTCATCAAACTTCTGTTTGTTTGCTGCCCTTAAGCCCCCTTGTTGATTTACGCAATGTGTGATCATTTTTATTTATCTGGATAAAAGCAAAACATGGTGAGGTCTTACCGTGTTTTGTAAAGTTTGCACATCCTTCAACACGGAACCGGTCATGGGAATAGCCCCCACAATGTCTGAAAAGTTGCATAGGAAAACCTTAGCCTGTTCACAGACTGAATATAACATGGAGCCCAGCAACATGGCCAAGTCCCGGACCTAGAGAAAGAGAGGGGAAAAGTGACATTAAGAGAGGCCCACCAAGAAGTTACAGGTAGTTGTCAACTTACAACCTTTGGGTTAGTGGCCATTACAGCAGCATTGAACAAAAGTGACGTATGGCTGGCTTCCACGCTTATAGCCATACAGCATCTCCATGGTCACGTGATAAAAATTTGATATATATTGATGACGGTTGCACTGTCCCAGGGTCATCTGAATACCATTTGCAATCTTCCCAGCAGGCTTCCGACAAGCAAAGCCAATGGAGGTAACCAGATTTTCTTAACGACTCCATGTATCAACTCATAAAATATTTCGGTGGTTCTTCTCCTTCCTCTCCGACCGTTCGCAATTTGTGTTGGCAGGGGGACAGAGGTCGACCCCGAGGCCCTTGATTTGTGGGGTACCTCAGGGGTCTGTGCTCTCGCCCCTGCTGTTCAACATTTATGTAAAGGCGCTGGGTGAGATCATCCGTGGTTTTGGGGTAGAGTTCCATCAGTATGCTGACGATACTAAGTTATACATTTCTACCCCAGGCCACCCCAACGAAGCCATTGAAGTGATGACCTAGTGCCTGGAGGCTGTGCGGAGTTGGATGGGTTTAAACAGGCTCCGACTCAACCCGACCAAGACCGAGTGGCTGTGGTTTCCTGCGCCCAGATACAGCCAGCTTATTCCATCGCTGGCTGTGGGGGGAGAAATTTTGACCCCCACGGAGAAGGCACGCAATCTGGATGTACGGCTGTCATTAGAAGATCATATAATGGCTGTCGCCAGGGGGGCTTTTTATCAGGTCCGACGGATCTGCCAGTTGCGGCCCTTTCTGGATCGGGACACACTTCGCAGTCATTTCTGCCCTCGTCATCTCCCGTCTGCTGGTGCAGTGCGGCCGCATGGGTGATTTTGGGGGCTTCTTGGAGCTCCCATGTTACACCACTCCTGCGCGAACTGCATTGGCTTCCGGTGGCCTTCCGGGTGCGATTCAAGGTATTGGTGATCATTTTTAAAGCGCTCCATGGCTTGGGACCCGGGTACTTACGGGACCGCCTGCTGCCACCATCGGCCTCCCGCCGGCCAGTGCGCTCTCACAGGGTGGACCTCCTTGGGATGTCGTCAGCTGGGCGATGCCAGCTGGTGGCCCCGAGGGTACAGGCCTTCTCTGTGGGAGCACCCTCCTTTGGAATGAGTTACCCCCGGAGATGCGGACTATCCCTGACCTGTGAACCTTCCGGCGCGCATTGAAGACCCATCTTTTCCAGCAAGCCGGTCTGGCCTAGTACTATTGGAAGGTTTTAATTTTGTAATTTTTACCCTGTTTTTATTATTTTATTATAGTCTTAATCACTCAGCCATAAATTTAATTCATTTTTAATCTATTTTTAAATTTTAAATTTTATATTTGATATTGTATTGTTTTTAGTCAGGCTGTGCACCGTCCCGAGTCCCAATTTTGGGAGAGGGGGCAGTATATAAATTAAATAAATAAATAAATAAATAAATTTCTCTGGGCTTTTAAGAGTTGCCAGCAGAAAGGGAGGGGGAGAAGTAGTGCATTCCTTAAATGCTTTCATAGATAATTTCTAGGCAACCGAAGTTTCTGGCACGCAAGATTATAACTGGAGAGCATAATTGACAACTCATGGCTATGGATGTGTCCCATTGGAGAATATGAATTACGATACACCCAGAGGATGGGGAAGACCAGGGTCAAGGGTGACAATGAATGATGTGTCTCAGAGTCGGCTACACCCAGGTAGCACCAGCAAGTTCACTCCTAATAAATCTTCTTTAAGCTCTGACAGATCTGGCTAGAGGCTCATGATTTAAATGGGGGTGAATACCGGAGCCCTGACTGCATGATTCATTTAACAACCATTTAACTGACTGTATTTATTTATTATAAATGCAAATATAAGTAGTCCTCCACTTATATTACTTTCAGTTTCCATTTGAAATTACAGTAGCACTGAAAAAAAGCGACTTATGACCGTTTTCTCACCGCTGTCACACCATCCCCACGGTCACGTGATCAAAATTCAGTGTCCCGGGGTCATGCCTGATCCCACTTTGCAACCTTCCGGCAAGCGAAGTCAGTGGGAAAGCCAGATTCACTTAACAACCGGGTGATTTGCTTAACACCCGTGGCAAAAAAAAGTCGTAAAATGGGGCGAAACTCACTTAACAACTGCCTTGCTTAGCAATGGAAATTTTGGGCTTGGCTGAGATCGTAAATCAAGGACTGTCTATATCACACACTTCTGCCATAGGCCAAAAGTGTTCCTTATTTCTTGAAGTGATGGCTAGGACTGACAGCTGCACTTATCCAGTATTGGCTGGTTTTTATTAAGCAAGCTTGGCTTTGGTTTAGACTTGGATGGGAAAGCCAAGAGATACAAAAAACATCCCTAAGAGTAAAATGTGATTCCAAGCTGCCTCAAATATCAGAAAGGAAATGAAATGAAAGTACAGCTGAAAGGGACTTCTGAGGTCTTCTAGTCCAGTCCCCTGTTCAAGTAAATGCCAGTTGCCAAGTACTCAAATTTTGATGTGCGGATAAAGAGTTCCTTATTTCTTTGTCTTGAAATAATGGAACAAGCCTAGGACTGACAGCTGCACTTAGCCAATATTGGCTGGTTTTTATTAAGCAAGCTTGGCTTTGATTTGGACATGGATGGGAGACCACTTGGAAAGCCGCAGAATACAAAAGACATCCTCAAGAGTAAAATGGTGATCACGTGACTCCAAGATGCCTCAAACATCATCAAGGAAATAAAATGAAGTGAAATCAGAATAGAGCTGGAAGGGACATTGAAGATCTTCTAGTCCAGCCCCCTGCTCAAGTACATGCCTGTTGCCAAGCACCCCAAATTTTGATGTGCAGATACTAAACAGTTGTAAAGGCAGTGACTGGTCATAAGTCTTTTTTTTTTCAGTGCCGTCCTAACTTTGAACGGTCATGAAATGAATGGCCATAAATCAAGGACTGCCTGTAATATTCACACTTACAAGGATAATAAGGTTGAACCAAATCAAGAGTCAGGAACCCATGGCTCTGGAGCCGCATGTAGCTCTTGCATCCCTCTGCTGTGGCTCCCTGTCACAGATCGGCTCCACAATTGATAGGGCTTCAAGTTAGAACAGGTAGATGAAAAAGGACACTGCGCTAGGAGGAGACCCTATGGTGGGGGAACCGGACTTCCGATCAGCAGAGGAAAAAGGATGCCGCACTAGGAGGAGACTTTATGGTGGGGGACTAGACTTCCAGTCGGCTCCACAATTGATAGGGCTTCAAGTTAGGCCAGGTAGAGGAAAAAGGACACTGCACCAGCAGGTGACTCTTATGGTGGGGGAACCAGACTTCCGGTCAGCTCCAGAATTGAATGGGGGGGCTTCCGGTTAGGGCCTTCATGGCTCTTTGAGTGTTTAAGATTGTCAACCCCTGAACCAAATGAAGGGCAGAAAAAGAAGGAGAACTGAATGACAACTGATAACTGTTTACCAACCGTCATGGGATTTTCCTGGTTGCAACTATTCTTGTCAAAAGTTGGACAATACATATTTTTGCCTTGAACACAAGATTTCCCCAATTGATAGCAGTTGGAGATCAAGATGAGAGTCCTTCCAGGAATGGGGTGCATATTATGCTTGACTGATAACCCAACTGCCATCTCGAGAGCCTGACAGTAGCGTTGCAGGAGCTCGGCGGTGTAATGAATGACTCTGTGAAAAATAAAAGTGAGAAAGAAGAAACTCTTTATAAACAGAGGGATAGAATCAAGATCACGTGAAGTGTTAATACCCACTTTATAATGCCTTGGTAAGGCAACACTTGGAATCCTGACTGAGTGCTGTTATTTTCCCACCGAAGTAGTACCTATTTATCTACTTGCATTTGCATGCTTTCAAACTGCGAGGTTGGCAGCTGAGGTAAGGATAGGAGCTCACCCATCAAGTAGAGCTCGGATCTTGAGCCAAGGCTGCCAGTTCTAGCCCAGCGTCTTAACCACTGAGCCATCATTTCACCTCATTACTACAGTCTAAATCTGAGGTTCTGACCAGTTCTGGAGAAGCGGTAGCGGAAATTTTGAGTTGTTCAGAATACCATCTGTGACTGACCCCATCCCCATCTATTATCTGCCTCCTGAGTCCTAGCTGATTGGCTGGGTCTTTTTTTGTTGCCCTGTATAGGAGAACGGAGCTGGAAGGCAGGTTAGTGGGGTGGGGAGGGAATGGGGATTTTACAGTATCCTTCCCCTGCCACGCCATCCAAACCATGCCTACCAAGCCATAACATGCCCACCAAGCCACACCCAAGAACCGGTAGTAAAAAATTTTGAATCATCACTGGTCTAAATCCTACAGCCAATGCTTCATTCTCCCTCTCCAGAACATCTGCTAACCACAAAAACAAGGACAGTTTACAGCCTCCCACCTGGATTTAAGCAGTTTCTTCTTCTCCTTCTTCACCATCTGGAAAATGAGCGGGATCTCCATGCAACCTCGTACATATCGGCGTCTTTCAAAATTCATTGGTAGTTTCAATAGCTTTGTGACCTTTTCGACAAAATGTCGGTTATTCGGGAAGGGCTCATCTAAAAAAAGAGAAAAAGATGCTCAGGGAAACAAGGAAGGAAGGTCTCTATTTCTTCATTTGAAAATAGATACTTCTACCCATAGGTAACCTATGAAATATTTCACAAGAAGAGTTCTCCGCTCTTCTACTCATTGCAGAATACTTTATGCCAGCAGACTTGAAACTCTAGACCTAGAAATCCTAGAACTACGCTGCCTCTTGTCCGATCTAAATATAGTATATAAAATCATACATTGTAATGTCCTACCTGCAAATGAATAAATACTTCAGCTTCAACCATAATAACACAAGAGCACACAATAGATACAAACTCAAGGTTAACCGCACCAAACTTGACTGCAGAAAATACGATTTCAGCAGTGGTGGAATTCAAATTTTTTTACTACCGGTTCTGTGGGCATGGCTTATTTGATGGGTGTGGCTTGGTGGTCATGTGACTGGATGGGTGTGGCTTAGTGGTCATGTGACTGGATAGGCGTGCTTGGTAGTCATGTGACTGGATGGGCATGGCTTGGTGGTCATGTGACTGGCTGGGTGTGGCCAACTCAATGTCACTCACATCAAGGGGTGCCTCACCTGGCCCCTCCCCTCCCAGCCATTCCTTGTTACCCAGCCTCAACTTATCTATAGTTCTGTAAAAATGTTGTTCACCTTTTTTGACTTTATTATCTGCATACTATAGATGTACTTTCATGGACCACTAAAAGGAGGAAATGACTCACATGCTTTACCCAAGAGTGTGATAGGCAACAGACTTTTAAGGGGCTGCCACAAAGAAAGGGGGACAATGTATTTTCTAAAGAAGCAGAATGCAAACAAGAAGCAATGGATGGAAATTGAACAGAGAGGAGCAACCTAAAACTAAGGAGAAACTTCCTGACAGTGAGAACAATTAACCAGTGTAACTGAATGTCTCCAGAAGTTCTGGGTGCTCAATCACTGGAAGTTTTTAAGAAAAGACTGGATAGCCATTTCTCAGAAATGGTATAGGGTTCACCCCAAGGTCCCTTCTAAGTATCATTCTGACACCTTTCCCAGGATTTCTACTCAGAGTTTGGTATCCTCAGTTTTCTTGCGTGAGCTGGGGGTTGGACTAGAAGACCTCCAAGGTCCCTTTTTCAACTCTTGTTAAACACATGTGTATTTTATGCTCTGGACTATTGACGTTGAATGCATGTAAACCCTGAAAAATATGTGGTAGCCCTGGGCAAAAGAAAGGCAGAAAAATCACTCTATGTGTAGGGATAGTGTACAATATTAACACATAAATAATGGAAAAATTAAAAATAATAGCACAGAGTTTTATCTGTCTCTCTCTCTCTCTTCCCTTCTTTCTCTCTTCTCTTTCTTTCTTTCTTTCTTTCTTTCTTTCTTTCTTTCTTTCTTTCTTTCTCTTTCTTTCTTTCTTTCTTTCTTTCTTTCTTTCTTTCTTTCTTTCTTTCTTTCTTTCTTTCTTTCTTTCCTCTCTCTCTCTGTCTCTGTCTCTCTCTCTCATACACACACACATACACACAGAGCACTTAACAGACAAGCATTTTGGAAACAGCTCCTTTAAATTTCTCCAAGGCTGGAGTGGATTCCCCCACCCCTTCTGTCAGACCGCACGTCTTCTCACTCCAGCACTTTAACTCACAAGAGGAAAGGGATACTTGCAGCGTCCATGTGGAGAATCCTTGGAGAAGTTTTTAAAGGACCTGCTGCTTCCAAAATGCATTTCTTTTACATTGCAAAAGTGCTCCAAGGCTCGATTCACCCCCACCCCCTCTGTCAGACCGCATTCCTTCTCACTCCAGCACTTTAACTCACACGGGGAAAGCAATGCTTGCAGCATCCAAGCCTTTCTTCCTTTCCCCCAGGGAGAAAGAGGACGTGGAGAACTTAAAGCTAGGAGAGCGATCGCAAGTGAGCAACCGGGAGACCGGGTTGGGGGCATGGCCAGCCAGGGGTTGCCACCAGTTCGGCAACCCATGCCAAATAACCACTACCGGTTCGCCCGAGTAGGTGAGAACCGGTTGAGTAGCACCTCTGGACTTCAGCAACAGAGTGGTCAATGTCTGGAATACTCTACCTGACTCTGTGGTTTCTTCCCCAATCCCCAAAAACTTTAACCTTAGACTGTCTACTATTGATTTCACCCCCTTCCTACCCACCTGGGGGTAGGGCCTACCACCCCTGTCCTATTGTTTTTTATTTTTCTTATAAGTATCTATCTCATGTACTCAAAACTATATTTATTCTTATGCCTATATCTTGTAAGCAAGTGACAAATCAAATAAAATACTAAAACAAAAAACAAAAACCTAGTCAACCACACCAGCTTTTCCGACTTCATTGACATTCATCCCTCATCGCAAATGAAAGCAAATATACATGTCGCAGGATAAGATTGCAAGATCCAATCTGGGTCAGTTACTGGGACCAGAGGTTTTGTCTTCCTAGCTTTTCGTGGGTCGTGCTGGAGCCCATCATCAGGGAACTTTTCTGTAACAGATGGTGTGCTTTGGGCTATTAGAGTGAAGTTCCCTGAGGATGGGCTCTAGCACAACTCTGAAAGGATGTATTTTGAAATTTCAGAATGGGACAAAATGACTTAGAATAGGGATCCCCAACCTTTTGAGCACCAGGGACTGGTTCCATGAAGAGAGATTTTTCTGCAGATCGGAGGGTGCATGGCGGAATTCAAAAAAGTTTATTAGCGGTTCTCTGAGCGTGGATTGGTGGCCATGGCTGGGGAAGGATACTGTAAAATTTCCATTCCCACCCTACTCCTGGGGGAAGGTTACTGTAACATCTTCATTCCCTCCCCACCCTATTAACCTGCTTTCCAGCTCCGTTCTCCTGTGTAGGGCAACAAAAGAAGACCCAGCCAATCAGCTGGGGCTCAGGAGGCAGAGAAGAGATGGGGGTAGGGCCAGTCAGAGGTGGTATTTACTGGTTCTCTGAACTACTCAAAATTTCTGCTACCGGTTCTCCAGAACTGGTCAGAACCTGCTGAATACCACCTCTGGTGCGTGGTTTCACATGTTATCTGCATCTCATGTCTTGTTTACATGGCCCGGTTTCTGGTATGCCGTGGTCTGGTGTCGATCCGTGGACCGTGAGTTGGGGACCCCAGACTTAGGAGGCTGTTTCCAATGGTAGTAAAGAATTCACAGCCATTCAACCCTGATTAACTATTCCTCACCTTTTTCCTTAATTTCTTTTT
Source organism: Bungarus multicinctus (assembly GCA_023653725.1). Taxonomy (NCBI): domain Eukaryota; kingdom Metazoa; phylum Chordata; class Lepidosauria; order Squamata; family Elapidae; genus Bungarus; species Bungarus multicinctus. The sequence continues at coordinate 127,827,516 of CM042840.1, read as the reverse complement.
CCAGGTCCAAAATTACTTTGTAGGCTGAAAGGAACCGGAAAGGAAGTTGTCTGCTGCGGATGACAGAGTCCTGAGAGAAATACCAAAGGCAGAAATAGAATGAATATTATTAACTTTAAAGGATAGAATAATCTAGTATGAATTTCTCCCAGAATAGAACCTGCAAGATAAATGGATTTCACCTCCCAAAGACTCAAGATCAGCCCTACTGGCTGAGGAATCCTGGGAATTAAATGTGTAGCATGTTTATGCAAAATCCACCCAGTGAGAAGCCGATCATGGTAGGGCTTCAGGAACATAAACATCCCAAAAATGACTTTTTTTCCCAAAAGGCAACTGTACTTTCTACATTTTTTAAATTTGAAAATGTTTTGCTTCCGTTTCAAGAAGCTTCTCTGCGAGTTTTGTTCCATTTTATAGCTTTTCTTGCAATAGTTAAGTAAATCACAGTAATTGTTAAATTAGTAACCTGGTTGTTAAATGAATCTAGCTTCCTCAGTGACTATGCTTGCCAGAAGGATGCAAAAGAGGATCATGTGACCCTGGGTTACTGCAAGTGTCTAAATTTTGATCATGTGACTACAGGAATGCTACAACGGCGGTTAAGTGTGGCTTTTGGTGGTTTATTTTACTGCCGTTGTAACTTTGAAAAGTCACTAAACAAACGGTATAAATTGAGGACTACCGTATAGATAGCCTTACCTTATCCTCAAGGCGCTTTAAGAGATGTTGATGGTGCCTTTCACTCACCCCAGACCTCAAAATGTTCCGCAGGTTTCGTAGCATTGCCATAAAGGGCAGTTTCCTTGAATCTAAGGAGAAGCAAGTACCAGTAGAGGATAATTTTACAGCTGAAACTCAGCAAGCAGAAGTAATACGTTTCTTTACTCTCCACACATAAATATATTTATTTAGGCTTGGAAGGTGGAGGAATGGAGTAAAAAGGGGTGCTTCCATGTCCCCCAATAGTTAATATTTTTCTTCTTACATTTTGTAAACTTTTTTGCATCATCTGCTTCTATTACATCCCTTCTGGCTATGATTTAATCCTACTTCCCACTTGCAGTTTACATAATTGTCATTTAAAGGAAATAATTTTCATTACGTTGCTCATCATTACATTGTTATTACCATGATATATTATTACATTCTTTGTTTAACCTTGTTACTTAAATACAGAAGTGTAATAACACTTCAATACATATAAAGTGTATGGAAAAGGCATAATTCAGAGTTGTATAAGATTAAAATTAAAGTTGTATAAGATTAAAGATTAAAAGACTACGTAAGCATTAATAAATACAATCTGCAGTGTGGTATATTGTATTGCAAGTCATATTATGCAATACATTACAGAGTAAAGTGTAGCATAATGTAATATAAATACAATTATCACACCCTTGCAATATTTGTTTGTAAAAGTTTCCAAACTTGTTCTATATATAGTATATATGTTATATATAGTATAACATCACTCCAATTTCTTTTGATCTTTTTTCATCAAGTCAGTTTCAACTCTTAATAATTACGGGGATTACAGGTAGTCCTCAACTTACAGCCACAATCAAATCCAAAATTTATGTTGCTAAATGAAGGTATTTATTAATTGGAGTTAAATGGAGTTTTGCCCCATTTTATATCTTTTCTCACCACATTGTTAAATGAACCGCTGCCCTTGTTAAATTAATAACACAGTTGTTAAGTGACTCTGTCTCCCCCCATTGACTTGCAAAAACCCATAATGGCCACAGGCTGAGAAACCCAGATTTATGACCATTTTTTCACACTTATGACCATTGCAACATCCCGTGGTCATGATCTACATTTGTATGCTTGACAGCTGGTTGATATTTATGACAGCTGCAATGTCTCGGGCTCATATGATCATGTTTTGCAACTTTTTGACCAACAAAGACAATGGAGAAATCAGATTCGACTTAACAACCGTGTCATTAATTTAACAACTTCAGTGATTCGCTTAACAAATGTGGCAAGAAAGGTTGCAAAATTTATCTTAAAATTTCACTTAACAAATTTCTCATTTAACGACATCAATGCTGGGCTCAGTTGTGGCCGTAAGTCGAGAACTGCCTGTACACTGCAGCAGGGCGCCTCAAAAAATAGCAGGAGCAGAAGTGACTTATGGGAGCAATTTGCATCATTCCTTGCTGGTTTCCTCATTGACTTTGCTTGTGGGAAGACATCACAGAAGGTGACACATGGCAATCAAGTGATTGCAGAACACTGGCACTGTCGTAAGTACGAGCCAGTCGCCAAGTACCTGAATCACAATCACAAAAGCCAGAACTTCAAAGATAAGCAATAGACTTATATACCGCTTCACAGTGCTTTACAGCCCTCCCTAAGCGATTTACAGAGTCGGCCTATCGCCCCCAACAATCTGGGTCCTCATTTTACTCCCTCGGAAGGACGGAGGGCTGAGACAACCTTGAGCCCCATCAGGATCAAACTCCAGGCAGGGGGCAGAGTTAGCCTGCAATGCTGCATTCTAACCACCAGGGTTCTTGTGAAGACTGGTTATACATACCACTCCTTCAGTTCTGTTGTAACTTTGAACGGTTGCTGGTCATCCTAGAAGTGCTTTTTCAAGAGGCAAGTGGACTGACTTGTTTTTTTTTTTTCTTTGAAGACATTTCTCTTCTCATCCAAGAAGTTTCTTCAACTCTGACTGGATGGTGGGGAATGGAAGCGGTGAAGAAGCTTCTTAGATGAGAAGTAAAATGTCTTCAGAGAAAATACAAGAAAGTTCAGTTGCCTCTTGAAAAAAGCATGTTTGGGACAACCAGAACCTGGACGGCTGAGAATCTAATCTCCACATACATTTCTACAAGTCGTCATGATTCAAGGACTGCCTCTATTTGGGTTCAGGCTTATTTTCTATGTTTCCACTGCAATTCTGTCTAATCAGCATAACTTTCTGGGATTTTAGGGTTCAATAGTGAGATGAGCACCTGAAAAATGAAGGAACGCAGTAAACTCTTCCACCTACCAATTAGTTCTTCCCAGACAGCAGCCTTGTTCCCACGGTAGCTCAGTTCTCGATCCCATGTCTGGGGCACCGGCAGTTGCATGCGAGTGCCAGCGAGGGCTGGGTCCCAGGGCCCTGGCAATCGACTTCGGGAAAAGGAGTACAGATCTATGGGGTACCTAGAGAAGAGAAAGACTGTGAACTCAAGGTCTACAAAAAGAAAAACTAATGGACCACCTAATGGGTATAATCAGTCCTCAACTTAAAACCATTTAGTCAATCAATAAGCAAACTGCTGGAGGAGACCTTGGAGGTCTTCTAGTCCAGCCCCCTCCTCAAGCAGGACACCCTATACCACTTGAGACAGGCAGTTGTCCAGTCTCTTCTTAAAAACCTGCAGTGATGAAGCACCCACAACTTCTGGTGGCAAGCTGTCCTCACTGTTATGAATTTTCTCCTTAATTCCAGGTTCTTTCTCTCCTTGATTAGTTTCCATCCATTGTTTCTTGCCCTGCCTTCTGATGCTTTGGAAAATAAGTTGAGTGCCTGTGTTGCAGCCCCTCAAATACTGGAACACTGCTATCATGTCACCCTTAGTCCTTCTTTTCTCTAGACTTGACATTCCCAGTTCCTGCAACCATTCTTCATATATTTGTCTCCAGGCCCTTAATCATCTTAGTCTAGTAACGATCTTAGTGACTGCTCAAAGTTACAACGGCACTGAAAAAAGTGACTTATGACCATTTTTCATCCTGATGGCCATTGCAGTATCCCTATGGTCACCTGATCAAAATTCAGATGCTTGGCTACTGGCATGTATTTATGACGGTTCCAGTGTCCTGGGGTCATACAATCACTTTTTGTGACCTTTTGACAAGGAAAGTCAATGGGGAGGCCAGATTCGTTTAGTGACCACAGGATTCGCTGAACTGCAGTGATTCGTTTAACAACTTTGGCCAAAAAAGGTCATAAATTGGAGAAAAACTCACTTAATAACCATCTTACTTAAGCATTTGGAAATTTTGAGTGTGGTCATAAGTTGAGGACTACCTCTAGAATCCTGTTGGTATTTGTACCAGTCCCATCAGCTGGCTCCAGGGAAAAATTGCTGTTCCAAGTCTTAGCATCACCCTCCACTTAAGAGAAAATTATACAGGCAGTCTTGACTTATGACCACAGTTGAGCCCAGATTTGTGTTGTTAAGTGAGGCATTGGTTCAGTGAGTTTTGCCCCATTTTACACCCTTTCTTGCCCAGGTATTAAGTGAATCACTGCAGCTATTAAATTAGTGGCACCGCTGTTAAGTGATTATGGCTTCCCCATTGATTTTGCTTCTTAGTAGCTCACAAAGATTGACCTTATTGACATTGTGATCATCATAAATATGAACCAGTTGCCAAATGTCCGATCACATGACCTCTGGCATTGCTATAATGGTCGTAAGTGTGAAAATCGGTCATCATCTCTGTTTTCCAACGCCTCTGTAACTTTGAATGGTCACTAAGTGAACTATTATAAGTTGAGGACTACCTGTACAACCCTGGGGAAAATTTGAAACACAGATGCTACACCGGGCCTGCAAATGAGGTTCCAGCTGTGCTAGGCCGTCTCACCTCCGTCCCAAGAGGCTCATGACATGGTGAGCTGGCTCCGAAATATGAAGACGGTGGATCAAATTCTTCAGGGAAAACAAATCTCTCACAGCTTCCTCTTTTACTGAATCCATCATCTCTTGACTCTAGAGAAGTCAAAAGGCAGAGAATCAAGCAATCGGTGTGTTATAGGAACACTCCAATCCACCTTCTCTCTCTAGGTTCTCAGTCCTTAGGGTGCTTTATTTCAAGAAGACATTTTGCTTCTCACTCAAGAAGCTTCTTCAGCTCTGACTGGATTGTGGGGAATGAAAGGATTTATATGCCTTGCAGACAGCCGGTCATTTGTATTCTTTTGAAGAGAGTCATTAAGGCCACTTGGAGGTTTATCTGTGGCCTCAGAATCACCTGAGTAGTGTGAGCCTTCTTGGCTGCAGGATGTTTTCTGCCCTGTGTCCCTTCACTGATGGTGTGATGACCCAGGGTGGGATACAAAACAAACACACTCACAGAAAACAGGTGACGCCCTTTTATTCCTTCACTTTGTTTCCAAGCTCCGAATATTCTTGGCGGCAGACAAAAAACTCCCACAGAAACAGTTACAAGAAGAAGGAAAAAAGCAATACAAACCAGGCAAAATAAGGGCTGGAGGATGTCCACAGATAACACACACTGGGAAGGACGCCAAACTCAGAGAGGAACCATAAACTAGAGATATTTCCATGCTTTGTTTCCAGCATTCACATGTACTATGCTGTCCAGCCAATGTATGGGAATTGGATAGTTAGGCAGCAATTGTGAGCTGTCCCCTTAAGGGAATACATCATGGTAAATGTGGTGAAAGGTATCCTGGGAAATGTAATCCATATCATGTGACCACATCTGTAATCCTGATTGATCACTAAATTGACTTTCGAGGAGTTTTCCTCACTCTTTTGCCTGAATTTCCTAACTCATGGCAGCTGCTTTCTAACGCTACGAGATGGGTTAGGAGATAACCATCTTTCACCATTACAAATCAGATATGCAAAGGAATTGGATATAAAGAAGAACTTCGTCACAAATGAGAGTCATTGGATAGCCGTGGTGGTAGCGGGCGGCAGTGTTGACAACGGCCATGGACGGTCCCTTCATTCCCCCTGGGTCCCCCCACCGGTGGCAGCCGCTGATAGATCTAATAGGATCAGGACAGAGGAATAACCTCTGTCACGGGCCCTCCAGAGATCATCAACCAACACGATCAATACTACTTCGGTACTGTACCCAGGCCTGAAGCTCGATTGGAACGGATCTAAGTAGAATGCTTCCTCCAGGTACAAGCAGAGGTGGGGGAGGACTGGGGGAGACCGGCGAATGTCATCAGGAAGCGGTCGGAGGGGCTGTCGGGACTACAGGACCGGAGAAGACGGCGACCGCTTCTTTGCTGGACGGCCACGGCAGGATCGGGCGGCAGCGGTGCTGACGGCTGCGGATGGACTTGTTGTTCCCCGTGGTTCCCCCTGCCGGTGGCAGTGGTGGTGGGGGACTGGAGGAGGTCGGCGGGTCCTATCTGGAGCCGGCTGGACCCGACACCGCATATCTGAGTCGGGACCAGTTGGCCCGCAGCAGTATACACAGACCGAAGTCTACGCCCTTCAGAGGGTGCCCCTCTCCCTGACATGGCCAAAAGGACTATCAAAAGTCCACCTCAAGGACGGGTCTTGGGATCCAGAGAGGTGGCATGGCCATGGTCATTCCATGAAATGTCTGGGGAGGGGGAGGGGTACTCAATTGTTTCCTTTTATTCTTAGATTTTTAATGGGGTTAGGGAGGGGTGCTACGGGTATGGGGAGGGAGGTTGGGAGGAGGGTGAGGGATAGATTTTTAGTGGGGTTAGTGGGTGGGGGGGCTAAGGTCAGCCAAGCCAGTGAGTACGCCTGGGGGGACCCGAGGGACAGGGGGTTGGGGGGGCAACCAGGATCAGAACTATCGAGGGTGGACCTTATTGGCATCGTAAGTGGGAGGGACAGATATGGCGGGGGTAGAGGGTCATATCAGGTTAGGGGATCGCGTGCCCACTATCTTCAAGCAGTAACGCGCTCTAACCCTCCTGACCCATCTTACAGGCCTGGTTGTGCAGAGTCTCAGGCCCTGAGCACTCGGCTGATGTTATGCAATGCCAGGTCTGTTATGAATAAGGTCCCCCTGATTTTTGACCTGATACAGGATGAGGGCATGGACCTGGCAGGGGTCACCGAAACCTGGTTGGGCTCAGAGGGGGGTTTCCCCCTGGTAACGATGTGCCCACCAGGTTTCCAGGCATTTCATCAGCCGAGGACTCAGGGTAGGGGTGGTGGTGTGGCGGTAATTATTAGGGAGGATCTATGTTCTAGGGAGGCCACTGTACCTCAGATGACTGGCTGTGAGTCCCTCTTTGTGAGGTGGGGTCAGGGTGGACAGATGGGTCTTTTGATAACGTACCTGGCTCCCTGCTACGTGTCATCGGCCCTGCCCAGGCTCCTCGGGGTAATAGCCGAGCTGGCGGTGGAGACACCCAGACTATTAGTTATGGGTGACTTCAACCTGCCTTCACTTGGTGAATCCTCTGGGGTGGCCCGAGAGTTCTTGGCCTCCATGATGGCCTTGGACCTGATCCAATTAGTTTCTGGACCCACTCACATAGGGGGACACACGCTGGATCTGATTTTTGTCTCTGGACAGTGGTTGAATGATCGGTTAGGGGATATAGTCATTAAACCTTTGTCATGGTCTGATCATTCCCTCCTTAGACTGGACTTCTGTACCGCCAATCCACACCGCAGGGAGGTGGAGCCGAGGAGATGGTTTTGCCCCAGACGCCTGATGGACCCTGAATGGTTCCAGATGGAGCTTGGGCCATTACCTGAAACTCTGGCTCATAACTCGGCCACAGACTTGGTAGCCGCCTGGAACAGGTTGGCTGCCGAGGCTCTGGACCGAGTTGTGCCTTTGCGATTTCTGACCCGGCAGAGATTTCACTCGGCTCCGTGGTTTACGGAGGAGCTGAGGCAGATGAAATGTCGGAAAAAACTTCTGGAGGGCGTCTGAAAGGCCAGTCGTGCCGAGTCTGACCGAACACAGGTTAGGTCCTATATTAGGACCTACCTAGTGGCGATAGAGGCAGCGAAGCGTTCTCACTTCTCCGTCCTTATTGCATCGGCAGAAAATCGACCCGCCGTCCTGTTTAGAGTGACCCGCTCCTTGATTAGGCCGGGAGCGAGGGATGATCTCGTGCAGGGAAGAGCAGAGGAGTTTTCACGATTTCTGCACGATAAGATCGCTCAGATTCGGGCCGGATTGGACTTTAGTTGGGAGTTCCCGGGGGAGGTGACCGCGGCGAGTCTTGAGTCGGTTATCTGGGATGAGTTCAATCCTGTGACCGCTGAGGGTATGGACAGATTACTGGGGCGGCTGAATGACACCACATATTTGTTGGACCCTTGCCCCTCCTGGTTGGTCTCTACCTCCAGAGAGGTGACACGGAGTTGGCTCCAGGGAATTGTTAACGCTTCTTTGATGGAGGGCTCGCTGCCTACCGCCTTGAAAACGGCGGTGGTGCGACCCCTCCTCAAGAAGCCCTCCCTGGACCCAACCCTTTTGAACAACTATCGTCCTGTCTCCAACCTTCCCTTCGTGGCGAAGGTTGTAGAGTGTGGTGGCAGGACAGCTTCCCCAGTACCTGGATGAAGATACATACCTGGATCCCTTCCAATCGGGCTTCAGGCCTGGACATAGTACCGAAACGGCATTGGTCGCGTTGGTTGATGATCTCTGGAGGGCCCGTGACAGAGGTTATTCCTCTGTCCTGATCCTATTAGACCTATCAGCGGCTTTTGATACTATCGACCATAGTATCCTATTGCGGCGGTTGGGAGGGTTGGGGGTTGGGGGCACTGTGTTGCGGTGGTTCGCCTCCTTCCTCTCCGACCGTCTGCAATTTGTGTTGGCGGGGGGGGGGGAAGAGATCCACCTCTAGGCCCCTCGATTGTGGGGTGCCTCAGGGGTCGGTCCTCTCTCCTCTCCTGTTCAACATTTATGTGAAGCCTCTGGGGGAGATCATCCGTGGCTTTGGGGTGAGATGTCATCTGTACACTGATGATACCCAGCTGTACATCTCCACCCCAAGCCACCCCAACGATGCCGTGGAGGTCATGTCCCGGTCCCTGGAGGCCGTGCGGAACTGGATGGGTGGGAACAGACTCCGACTCAACCCTTCCAAAACTGAATGGCTGTGGTTTCTGGCGTCCCGATATAGCCAGATAGTTCCATCGCTGGCTATTGGGGGTGAGATTCTGCCCCCTGCAGAGAGGGCTCGCAATCTGGGTGTCCTCCTGGATGTACGGTTATCTTTAGAAGATCATATTACGGCCATCTCCAGGGGGGCATTTCATCAGGTTCGCCTGATTCGACAGATGCGGGCCTTTCTGGATCGGGATGCCTTACGCAGTCAGTCATGCCCTGGTCACCTCCCAACTGGACTATTGTAACGCCCTCTACATGGGGCTCCCGAATGGGAGCATCCGGAGGCTTCAACTGGTACAGAATGCAGCCGCGCGGGTGGTTATGGGGGCGTCAAGATTCGCGCATGTGACGCCCCTCCTGCACGAGCTGCATTGGTTGCCGGTGGCCTCTCGGGTGCGCTTTAAAATTTTGGTGTTAACTTTTAAAGCGCTCCATGGCATTGGACCAGGATATTTACAAGACCGCATTCTGCCATTTTCCTCCCACCGTCCGGTGCGCTCCCACAGGGAGGGTCTCCTGCAGGTTCCGTCGGCATCTATGTGCCGGCGGGTGACCCCGAGGAGTAGGGCCTTCTCTGTGGGGGCGTCTGCCCTCTGGAATGGATTGCCCCCGGAGTTACGGACAGCCACGGACCTGGAGACCTTTAGGCGTGCTTTGAAAACCTGGCTTTTTGACCAGGCTGGCTTGGGCTGATTTTAGTTTTGGGGTGTTTTGTTTTTATTAAATTTTAGGGTTTTAGAGTATGGTTTTAAATTTGTTTACAGCCAGGGTTGGGTTTAATTTAGTTTTATTGTTTCACATATTTATTGTTTTAATCTGTACGGCTGTGTACCGCTCCGAGTCCTTCGGGAGAGGAGCGGTATATAAATAAATATTTATTATTATTATTATTATCCCCAATAGCCAGCAACGGAGTCAGCTGACTATATCGGGCCGACGGAAACAACAGCCACTCAGTCTTGGAAGGCTTGAGTCGAAGCCTGTTCCCGCCCATCCAGTTCCGCACAGCCTCCAGGCAACGGGCCATAACCTCCACAGCATCGTTGGGGTGGTTTGGGTGGAGATGTAGAGCTGAGTTTCGTCAGCATAAAGATGACATTTCACCCCAAAACCACGGATGATCTCTCCCAGCGGCTTCACATAAATGTTGAACAGAAGAGGGGAGAGGACCGACCCCTGAGGCACCCCACAAATGAGGGGCCTAGGGGTGGACCTCTCCCCCCCTGTCAACACAAATTGCAAGCAGTCCGAGAGGAAGGAGAACCACCACAAAACGGTGCCCCCAATTCCCAACCCCTCCAACTGTCGCAATAGGATACTATGGTCGATAGTATCAAAAGCCGCTGATAGATCTAATAGGACCAAGACAGAGGAATAACCTCTGTCACGGGCCCTCCAGAGATCATCAACCAACGCGACCAATGCTACTTCGGTACTGTACCCGGGCCTGAAGCCCGATTGGAACGGATCTAAGTAGAATGCTTCCTTCAGGTACTGAGGGAGCTGACGCGCCACCACACTCTCAACAACCTTCACCAGAAAGGGAAGGTTGGAGACAGGACGATAGTTATTTAAAAGAGCCGGATCCAGGGAAGGCTTCTTGAGGAGGGGTTGCACCACCGCCGTTTTCAGGGTGGTAGGAAGAGCCCCCTCCGTCAATGAAGCGTTGACAATCCCCTGGAGCCAGCCTCGTGTCACCTCTCTGGAGGTGGAAACCAACCAGGAAGAGCACGGGTCCAGTAAACATGAGGTGGCATTCAGCCTCCCCAGTAATCTGTCCACACCCTCGGCGGTCACAGGATCGAACTCCTCCCAGATAACCGTCTCAAGACTTGCCCCGGACACCTCCCCCGGGACCACCCAACTGGAGTCCAGCCCATCCCGAATCTGAGCGATTTTATCATGCAGAAATCGGGAAAACTCTTCTGCCCTACCCTGCAAGAGGTCCTCCCGCGCTCTCGGCTCAAGCAGAGAGCAGGTCACTCTAAACAGAGCGGCAGGCCGATTTTCTGCCGATGCAATAAGGGTGGAGAAATGCGAACAGTTTCGTCGCCTCTATCGCCACTAGGTAGGTCCTAATATAGGACTTCACCTGTGTCCGGTCAGACTCGGCACGACTGGTCCTCCAGATGCCCTCCAGACGTCATAGGACATAGGATCCTAGGAATTTTCAGTGTCGATCAGAGGCAGGCCCCAATCCAGGCAAATGCCTTAGCACCATCCATTCCAACAGCCTTCCGACGCCCTTTAGCACCATCGAAAACAAGAATGCCGTTCACTTTTGCTAGGACACCCTAAACGGCCGCCAACAACCACCAGACATTCACTAAGACACTCTACACAGGCATATGCCTCTGCAACATCCCTTTCCAACACCTTTTGACACCTTTGACACCAAGAGTACCTGTCAACCCTAAAAGGCCACCAGAAGCGACCACCAGACTTTCACCTTTGCCACCAAGAGTACCTGTACACCCTAAAAGGCAGGCAAAGGTCACCAGCAGACTTGTACCAAGAGGCCGAACCTGAAGATTGAACCTCAAGCTTTGCATGCTTTGCTTTATTTGATGCTTTATTAATATTGATTGTTTCTCTTAGTTATGTAGCTGTTTATCTTAGTTATATAGTTATATGCTATTCAGTTAGTATTACTGTCTACTGCTTATGTTAGTTTATAGTTATTTTTTTCTCTTCTTTTAATAGTGGAATTTACAATTCCAGGTGGGGAGTGTGCTGTCCAGCCAGTGTATGGAAATTGGACAGTTAGGTAACAATTGTGAACTGTCCCCTTAAGGAAATGCATCATGGTAAATGTAGTAAAGGTATCCTGGGAAATGTAGTCCATATCACGTGATCACATCTGTAATCCTGATTGGTCACTAAATTGACCCTCGAGGGGTTGGAGGAGTTTTCCTCACTCTTTTGCCTGAATTCCCTAACTCATGGCAACTGCTTTCTATCGCCATGAGATGGGTTAGGAGATAACCATCTTTTACCTACAAATGAGATATGCAAAGGAATTGGACATAAAGAAGAACTTCGTCACAAATGTGAGTCGTGAAGATACCTGATGAACCAATAATACTTTGTATTGATGTTTTGTTGAGTTTATCTATCTGCACCTGTACAGCTTACAAATCCACCACTGTACAGACATAGAAAACGTATGCACGTCCGTCCTCTTATTTAGTTGTCACACCTGCAGCCCATGAAAAGGATCAAGGCCCTCTCCTCCTGAGTAGACCATGTCTCTCCCTTATCCTCTCCTCCCTGCGTGCCCTAGGATGGCTAGGGGATGGGCCTGGGTCCTCCTCTGACTGTTCAGCTGGCCTCAGGCCTCCTCCACAACCTCCAGAGCCACATTTCCACTCCCCGTCAACTGTTCCTCCTCCCCCTCAGAGTCAGTCTCCACCAGGGGCATGACAATTGGAGACAGGCGCAGGCTGTTGGGGATGAGTCTGTGTTGTCTGCATCTCAAACTGAAGTGCAAATAGCTCCTGTAATCTGCATTTTTTTCTGGAAATCCGCTCACACTCGTTTGTATCACTCAGGTGACCCTGAGGACACAGTTGGCTCAATGACTCTCTAAAAAGAATGCAAATGACCAGCTGTATGCAAGGAGTATAAATCCCTCCATTCTCCACCATCTAGTCAGAGTTGAAGAAGCTTCTGGGATGAGAAGCAAAACATCTTCAGAGACAAACCAGAAAGTCCATTTGCCCCCAGAAAAAGCACCTTTGGAACTCCAATCCATCTTGAAAATTTCTTACATTTACAAACAGACATGGAGGGGGAAGAGTTAATCTCAATGCATGCTTTGATAGTATCTGATTTTGAATTGTTCAAAATGAAGAACAAAATCTAGAGGGATATTTTCCTCCATTCCCATAAACACAGGCACATCCCGAGAGCTCTTACTGTTTTCTGCAAGGCTTCATATCTTGCTGCAAACTACTGGGTTCCGGCCTAGTTTGTGCTTTTTCCAGTTGTCCCAAAAGGTATTTCTTTCACTCTGTTGAAAAAAGAACAAACTTCTGAAGTCAATAATCTTGTCTGTCACATGTTAGAAGAGTCCATACTAGAGATATATTTGATGTGGAGGCTTAGATAAGCCTTCATTAGCACAACTTAAGTCACGATGAACGGAATAATCGAATTGGAAGGGACCTTAGAGGTCTTCTAGTCTAACCCCCTGGTCAAGCAAGAAACCCTATACTATTCCAGACAAATGGCTGTCCAGTCTTAAAAAGCTTCAGTGATGGAGTACCCACAATTTCTGAAGGGAAGCTGTTCCACTGGTTGACTGTTGTCACAATCAGGAAATTTATCCATCAATAGAATAGAAAAAGAAATAGAAATGGAATAGGAATGGGAATAGGAATAGGAATAGGAATAAGAATAAGAATAGAGTAGAATAGAGTAGAATAGAGTAGAATAGAATAGAATAGAATAGAATAGAATAGAATAGAATAGAATAGAATAGAATAGAATAGAATAGAATAGAATAGAATAGAATAGAATAAAATAGAATAGAATAGGAATAGAATAGATTAGGGATAGAGATAGGGATTAGGATAGGATAGGATAGGATAGGATAGGATAGGATAGGATAGGATAGGATAGGACGGGTTGGAAGGGATCTTGGAGGTCTTCTAGTCCAACCACCTGTTTAGGCAACACCACTTCAGACAAATGGTTGTCCAATCTCTTCTTAAAAACTTCCAGTTTTGGAACATTCACAACTTCTGGAGCCAAGTTGTTCCACTGATTAATTGTTCTACCTGTCAAGAAATTTCTCCTTAGTTCTAGGTTGGTTCTCTCCTTGATAGTTTCCACCCATTGCTCCTTCTCCTGCCCTCAGGTGCTTTGGAAAATAGCTTGATTCCCTCTTCTTTGTGGCAGCCCCTCAGATATTGGAAGACTGCTATCATGTCTCCCCTGGTCCTTCTCTTCATTAGACTAGCCATGCCCAGTTCCTGCAACCATTCTTGCAACCTTGCATACCCAGGTTAATTCTAGATTGCTTCTCTCTCCCTGATTAGTTTCCATCCATTGCTTCTTGTTCTGTCTTCAGGTGTTTGGGAGAACTGGCTGAACCTCCCCTTCCCCTTCCTTCTTTGTAGCAGCCCCTCAAATATGGAACCCTGATGTCATGTCACCCCTAGTCCTTCCTTTCGTTAGACTACATATACCTAATTCTGCAAAACTCAAAGAACACCAATACCTTTCATTTTAGCCTTGGTCCACAAATATTTTCCTTTATATGTTGAGCCAGGCATCCAAACTCTTACATAAAGTCTGGAGGGTAGGAGCCAATCTCATCTCAGGGAATAAGATGTTCCAAATGGCAGAGAAGGCTCTTATTCTGGACTTTGTCAGCTGGAATTCCTTGACTGACGGGATGTGCAGCACACTTCTTCTGCCAGCACAGGTGGGATGGGGCCGTGCAACAGGGGCGAGATTACTCCTCAAGTAACCCAGACCCATGCCACAAAGGGTAATATTTTGGGTAATAATTAACATCTTGAATTGCACATGGAAGCAAACCGGCAGCCAGCGCAGCTCTCAGAACAATGATATAACACGGGCCAAAGACTGTCCATGTTGCCACACATATTATCAAAATTAGTGCAGATTTTATCTCAAAATTGCTGTGCGCATCCCTTTTTTGGATGTTTTGGACATGTGATGCAACACCCGGAAAAATACAGCATACTTCGCTTGTTCCTCCAGGGAAAAACTGAAGGCAAATGAGGTCCAAGCAGAAGAAGAACATCATGGCTTCAAAATCTAAGGGACTGGTTTGGACAAAGCTTTTTCATGTGGCGGAGGAGGAGGAGGAGGAGGAGGAGGAGGAGGAGGAGAAGAAGAAGAAGAAGAAGAAGAAGAAGAACAACAACAACAACAACAACACTGGAGGAAGGAGGAAGAAGGAAGAAGGAGGAAAATCCCTTGCGGAATATTTCAAAGGACCATCGATAGGTCAGAATGCTTGGGAATCTTCCATGACATTGCAGCAATTCAGATCAAAGAAGGAAGGAACCTGCCCGCTTACAGCTTTAAAAAGTCTTGCAAACTTCAAAGTTCAGTACTCTACCTTTGCAGCCTTTGGCTTGTGACGTTGCTTTCCCCGGCTCTTGCGTGTGTTGTATTTGGCCAATTGATAGGCATCAAACTGCCGGAACTTGTCGGTCATCCCAGCGCGGAGGCAGGAAGGCATGGGAGCCAGCGTTCCTTCTTCCCCTGCTAGGCTCTGCACAGAGAAGGGAAAAAAAGCACCATGTGGCAAATCAGAATAACAGAGTTGGAAGGGACCTTGGAGGTCTTCTAGCTCAACCCCCTGCTCAAGGCAGCAAACTTTATATCATTTCAGACAAATGGTTGTTCTGTCTCTCCTTAAAAACTTCCAGTGTTGAAACACACACAACTTCTAGAAGCAAGTTGTTCCACTGATTCATTGTTCTGACTGTCAGGAAATTTCTCCTTAGTTCTAGGTTGTTTCTCTCCTTGATTAGTTCCCCTCTATTGCTTCTTGTCCTGCCTTTAGATGCATTGGAGAATAGCCTGACTCCCTATTCTTGGTGGCAGCCCCTGAGATATTGGAACACTGCTATCATGTCTCCCCTAGGCCTTCTTTTCATGAAACTAGACATACCCAATTCCTGCAACCGTTCTTCATATGTTTTAACTTCCAGTCCCCTAATCATCTTTGTTGCTCTTCCCTTCACTCTTCAATTAAGAGAGTTCTAATCTGCAACAAAATCTGGAATTCCCTGCTGAAAAGAAAATAGGAGAATGTGGGATTTGTTCTCACTTGATAGAGCTTGGCCACTTGCATCCAGTCTGACGGGAGCTGCACCGTGTGGCAAAAGTAACGCCGCACATGTGGGCGGCAGGGCTGAAGGTAGGAAGCCAATGCCAGGAGGAAATTAGCCGTACTGCGGATGTTCAGTTCTTGGCGGGCATACAAGGCAACCTGAACGAAGAGACAGAGATGGTACAGGTAGGCAAAGACCTTTCCTAATATTGTTAGGAAGACAAGGAATCTTAACACTTTAACAACACCAGTTTGTTAATGTTTAAATATTTAGCTGTATGCAAAATTTAGGTATCCCTGCTCAAATTACGCTTTGAAGAGTTCCTAAATAAACAACCGCAGGCAAACCCACAATGTGATACGAGGTTAAACCACAACATAGTTCTGCAAGTTGGAAAGCACACTTGCTATGTGCAGACATTTACAAATTCAAAAGAAGAAAGCGGTACAATGACAAGTGCAAAAGCTTGGATGCCCTTCTGGTGAGAATGTTATAATAATTCTGTTTTGCGGAAATAAGAGTTTCCAAATATTCTCTGCAATCAGCTAAAAGCTTTTCTACCCTGGCCTTTGGAATACTTTCCTACTCTTCAGAAACAGGCTCTGCGATGGCTCAGTGGTTAAGACATTGGACTTGATGGCTAGGAAGCCAGCAGCTGGGTTCAAGACCCAAGTGACACATGATGGGGTGAGCTCCCGTCCTCGCCCTAATGCGTGCCATCCTTGCAGTTAGAAAGCATGCAAATGCAAGTAGGTAAATAAGTATCACTTCAGTGGGAAGATAATAGTGCTCTATGATGTCATGCTGATCACATGACCTCAGAAATGTCTTCGGACCAATGGCCTTGAAACAAAGATGAGCATCGTTCCTAAAGTCCACAAGAACTAGCGGAGTAAAATCTTCTAGTTCAAAAATATCATTAGGTCTCCTTGCACATGCTGCATGTTTTAAATTGTCCATAGTACTCAACTACAGGGATTGGAAGAGCTATTCTCAAGCTTTTATCTGAGAATCATAGGGTTGGATTGCGGTGGCTCATGAGGTTAGGATGCTTGGATGACGATCAGCAGGCTCGCATTAGAGACCCGGTTGCTGCTGTGGGATGGGGTGAGCCTCCCATCACATGTACCACCTCCAGTTTGAAAGCGGGCAGCCACGAGTTGATAAGTGTGTACCACTTCCATGAAGCAATTGAACAGGGTTGTGAAAGCAGCCCCCAACTGGGCACCCCTGGGGCAACGGTGATGCCACTGTTCAGTCCCTTCAACCCAGAAGCGCTTCATACTTCCGACACGACTGTATAGTGTTGGAAGACCACGGAGGTCCAGTCCAACTGCCTGCCCATTGCAGGAATCCTCAGAGAACAAATGGCTGCCCAATGTTTTCTTGAAAACCTCTCTGTTCATGGTTGATCTGAAGATGTGTTTCAGATCATCTGACTAACATGAGTCTTATAATAATAGGCACTTTAAATTAAAGGTTTTGGTTACTCTACGATGCCCACAACAACCATTCACCACAATGACAAGCAATCAGATAATCATTCAGGGACATCCATGATACACAGCTGCTGCTAATAATGCCTTACACATCCCACCCCACCCCACCCCAACCCCCAAGCCCATGCTCCACAGCCTCCTTTCATACCTTGAGGATGAATTCTGGTTCACATTCTGCTAGACTCTTACATATTTTCATCAGTTTCTTCTGTAACAACCCCGGAGGATTCCCAAAACGTGCTCCTTCCACCAAGGAGCAGCAGACCATGCTCAAGAACATTAGCTAAAATTTAAAAAAAAAATGGGGGGAGGAGGATTTAGAAAATTCCCAGGAATTTCCTCACCAACTCTAAATTTCTAGTCCATAAGAGGCAGTTTAATTAGTATAAACACAGAGAAAAAGAAATCATGAGAACTTTAAAAAAAACACCCATCCCAGACCAAAACTGAAAACTGGAACAAAAGAATGCAGAATGTTATTTGTTTAGTGACCATTCCAAGTTACAACGGCACTGAAAAAAGAGACTTATGACTGTTTTCAACCCCCACAAATTATCAGAATTCTAATCCTGCCTTAAGCACCAAAGACAGCTGGCTTCCCTTGGGCCAGTTTCTCTATCTCAGTCCAGCCCACCTCACAGGGTTGTTGTGGTGGTGGGGAAAAATAGGAGTAGGAATGAGCACAGGTTGTCCTCAACTTGCAACCATCTGTTTAGTAACTGTTTGAAGTTAAAATGGCAAGGAAAAGCAAAAAGTGATGGGTGACCAGTTTTTCGTACTTACGACCCTTTCAGCATCCCTATGGGTTACCTGGCCATAATTCAGACCCTTGATAACTGGCATGTATTTATGATGTTTGCAATACCCTGGGGTCGTGTGATCCTTTTTACGATCTTCTGACAAGCAAAGTCAATGCGGAAGCCAGATTTGCTTAACAACCATGTTGCTAACTGAATGACTGCAGTGATTCACTTAATAATGGTGGCAAGAAAGGTCGTAAAGTGGGACAAAACTCACTTCTCGCTTAGCAACACAAATTTTGGGCTAAATTGTGGTCGTATGTCAAGGACTACCTGTATTTGTAGCTCAGGGTTGAAATGAGGGGTCCTTGATGCTCTCTGAGCCTCCTTGTTTTCTTGTGGATGTTTCAATACCCAAATAAGGTAACATCATCGGTGCCATCCCAAAGCTGGACTTTCTGGTTTTTCTTTGAAGATGTTTCACTTCTCATTCAAGAAACTTCTTCAGCTCTGGAGAATGGAAGGATTTATACTCCTTGCAGACAGCTGGTCATTTGCACTCTTTTAGCAGGTTGTTGAGGCCACCTGTCATCAGGTTCACCTTTTGAATAGAGTTCACATTTTGAATAAAGAGGATCACTGGTTTGAAAGAGGGGTTAAAGAGGCCATCTATTTCGAAATTGAGCAGCTCTTTCTCTCAACAGAAGGGGAGGGATACGACATCACCTATCTCCAGTCTACAACACAGTCCTTTCAACAGTTCCAAGAAGGCTCCACACCCATTTGAATCGCTCATGTCACCCTGAGGACACAGAGAAACCTCCAAGTGGCCTCAACAATTCCCTAAAAGGATGCAAATGACCAGCTGTCTGCAAGGAGTATAAATCCTTCCATCCCCCACCATCCAGTCAGAGCAGAAAAAGCTTCTTGGATGAGAAGTAAAATGTCTTCAAAGAAAAAACAAAAAAGTCCTCTTGAAAAAGCACCTTTGAGACAACCATGACCTGAATGACTGAGAATTTCCATAGACAACATCAGCGCTAGTTAGGTAACCGATGATGTTACCTTGTTTGGGTAATGAAACGTCTGCAAGAAAGAAAGCTCAGAAAGCACCAAGGCACTGTCCGTATTATTCTTGCTTGCAAAGCTTTTATTTGCTTGCAAATATCCGCCAAGGTGAGAAAGATCAGGTCACTCTCCAACAGTAGGAAGTGCTATTACTGCAGCTTGTCTCTTACCTTCTTCTCTTTCACAGCTACTCCTTCATCCTCCTCCTGTATCTCAGACTCCAGGGTGTCATCCTCCTCCTGTAACTGCTCAGACTCATCCTCGGGCATTGCAAGGACATATTCCGGGATGTCGTTGAACGAGTCCACTTCATCCTCATTTTCCTTCTGTTGGACAGAAGAAAAATACAAGTCACCGTTAAGCCACCAAGTCAAATCAGTCTTCAAGCAAAGGCCACCCACTAAATCTAAAAGAAGGAAATGCTGCTACTCTCAAATTTAGAATGCCATTTCCTCCATTTGTTTTTCCAGATCTGCTCCCGCAGCATGTACTGACTGCCAGGGATGCCCATCCAAGCTACGTAACACAGTTAGTGCTCGACTTATGACCACAATTGAGCTCAGAACTTACGTTGCTAAGTGAGAAAGCGGTTAAGTGAGTTTTGCCCTCATTCTAGGACTTTTCTTGCCACATTTGTTAAGTGAATCGCTGCACTTGTTAAATTAGCAACACAGTTGTCAAGTGAATCCAGCTTTCCCCTTGACTTTGCTTCTCAGAAGGTCGCAAAAGCGGATCTCATGACTCCCGAGACATTGCAACCGTCATAAATATGTGAACCAGTTGTCAATGTAAATCACGTGACTAGAGGCATGCTGCAATGGTCGTAAACGTGAAAAATTGTCGTAAGTCACTTTTTTCAAGGCCGTTGTAACGTCAAACGGTCACTAAGTGAACTGTTGTTAAATCGAGGACTGCCTATAGAGGAATTGTTTCTTAAACAGTTGGTACCAATGTGGGCCAAGAAAGAGAGGGAGCTCTCAGCCCCAACTTGCCATAAAATGCATGGAAAGGATGTTGAAGCACATCCAAAGCCATTGTGGGAAACCATCAGACAAAAAAGTAATTATAAAATAAGATAACCTTTATTGTCACTTTTTTTCTGTGGGCACACTGGCGCACATCAAAAGTCGAAACTCTGATGCCCGTTCCCAAAAGAAAATCATCATGATTTTAGCCATTATCTGAAGGCCTCTTCTGCCAACCAGCCAATACCATCTTGAGTTTTCTTTTGCCAATTGAGCCCGCAATCCTTGCTGATGGATACCACGAAGCCTTCTCCGAGAAGGAAGAAAACTGGTCAGGGAGAGGATGCGTAGCATCTTTGACAATATCGCAGATCTTGGTCAAGTATCGCTTATGTGCCATGTCCTAGAGGTGGGATTCAAAAATTTTTACTACCAATTCTGCGGGTGTGGCTTGGTGAGTGTGGGGAGGCTTGGTGAGCGTGGCAGGAAATATTGCAAAATCTCCATTCCCCTCCCTATTCCTGAGGGAAGGTTATTGCAAAATCCCCATTTCCTCCCCACCCCACTAACCTGCTTTCCAGCTCGGTTCTCCTGTGAAGGGCAACAAAAGAAGACCCAGCCAAACAGCTGTAACTCGGGAGGCAGAGAATAGATGGGGGCAGGGCCAGTCAGAGGTGGCATTTGTTGGTTCTCTGGACTACCCAAAATTTCCGCTACCAGTTCTCCAGAACTGGTCAGAACCTGCTGAATACCACCTCTGCCATGTCCTGGATAGAAGGAAGCAAATTTCCAATAATCTTTTCTGCTGTCCTCACCACTCTCTGCACAGCCTTATGGGCTCAAAACTAAGGTAAGCTCCCAAGTAAAGAAATATGTTGCAAAGATCTGAAATCAGGCATGCCTGCAAAAAACACTCATCAGGTGCACCCTAAATCAAAAGTGCCCGTTTCCAGGATGACATAATGCAATTTCAAGGAAACACTACCTTTAACCTGTTCCCGACAGGTGCCATGCATGCAATAAATCATGCTTTACATTTCTTACTCAGATCGCTGTCTAGAGCCATCCTCTCTAACTCATCTCTACACAGCAGCCTTCCTAAATCATTGCCCTCCAAATGAATGTGTGGATACTACAATAGTAGTAGATGTTGCAACTCCATTTGGTGTCTCATTAAGCATTCCACTGACATTGATCTGGAGCAGGAAAATTCTTAGCTTTCAGTGTTGATGATTTTCCTACGTGTAGAAACTAAGTAAGGTCAGTCAAGATTAGTCCTTGGTTGGGAAACTACGAGGAAGTTCTAGTAGACTACTTGGAGAAATACTTCAGTGTTTCTCAACCTTGACCACTTTAAGATGTGTGGACTTCAACTTCCAGAATCCTTCAGCCAGCATTGAAGAATTCTGGGCGTTGAAGTCCACACATTTTAAAGTCACCAAAGTTGAAAAACATTGCCTTACTATGAAGTAGTTTGGATAAAGTTTAAACAAAATCTGGAAGGAGGTAAAGGCACATAACTTCAGTAATGACAACAAATTCTTCTTTTTCGTGGAATCCATACATCTCAACAAAGAAAACTGCATTGATATTGAGAAATAAATATTGAATGTATCCATGAAATCATCAGGAATCAAACTCAACATGAAAGGAGACTTGATATGGTACTTATTTTCTACAGTATAAGGCTGAAGCTTTCACAGGTAGTCCTTGACTTACAACCATTCTTTGAAGATACAATGGCATTGGGGAGAAAATGACTTACAACTGTTTTCCACACTTACGACCGCTGGTCACATGATCAAATCAGACACTTGACAACTGGCATGTATTTATGATGGTTGCAGTGTCCCAGGGTCGTGTGATCATTTTTTGCAACTTTCTGACGAGCAAAGTCAGAATCTGGGCAGCCAGATTCATTTAACAATCTACAGCAATTCATTTAGCGACTGTAGTAAAAAAGGTTGTAAAATGGGACAACGCTCATTTAACAACTGTCTCTAACTTACCAATATAAATGTTGACCTCAGTTGTGGTTGTAGGCCAAGGACTACCTATATTTCCTTCTAAATTTCAATTTTACTCTCACCGATCTTCTGGGAAGATCGAGAAGCCTTCTCCTCTGGTGGCAATTCAGCGGCAAAAAGTTTTGGCCAAGGAAGGAGCGAGGACCCTTTCAAAAGCTTTGCAGAATCCAGAGAGAGGTTTGCTGGAACAACCGGGAGCAACAAGCGAGCTCTGGATTCTTCCAGCCCTGGCCAAGGAAGCCTGGAGGAAATGGGCTGTGACAGGCAATGATTTTTTAACTGCAGCAAATTTGGCTGAGAGAAAGTACAATAGGAAAACAATTTCTTAGGCCTGGTTTGCAGAAGCTGAGGGGGAAAAAATCAACAACAATGAAAGCAACATTTAAGGCCATGGCGTCAAAAAACACCTCCCCCCCAACTCCCAAGTACAGATAGTCCTTGTCTTACCACAGTTCACTTAGTGACTGTTCGAAGTTACAATGGCACCGAAAAAAATGATTGATTTTTCACGCAGACAATCATTGCAGCATCCCCACAATCACATGATCAAAATTCAGATGCTTGGCAACCGGCTCAAAATTTTATGATGGATGCCATTTCTCGAGGTCCCCGGGTCACCCTTTGCGACTTCCTGATCAGCAATATTTTATTTTATTATTTATTTATTAATTCGATTTATATACCACCCCCTCTCCCCAGAGGGACTCGGGGTGGTGAACAGCCAATAAAATACACATACAGAACACATATAAAGCATACAACATGATAATATTAAAATTTAAAAAATTGAATATAGTATGGCTCTAATTAAAAATATAAACAAGAGTTAAAAGAAATTAAAACCAGGTTAAAATTTAAAAGACCCCTAGGCCAGTCCGGCCTGCCAAAATAGGTGAGTTTTAAGTAACCGACGGAAGGCCATGAGATCAGGGGCGGCCCTTACCTCCAGGGGTAATTCATTCCAGAGAGGGGGTGCTCCCAATGAGAAGGCCCGTGCCCTCGGGGTCGCCAGCCGTCCAGCCGGCGGCACCCCGAGGAGACCAACTCTATGGGAGCGTACCAGTCAGTGGGAAGCCGATGGTGGCAGGAGGCGGTCTCACAAGTATCCCGGTCCCGAGCCATGGAGCGCTTTAAAGACAGTGACCAAGACTTTGAAGCGCACCCGGAGGGCCACCGGGAGCCAATGCAGCGCGCGCAGAAGTGGCATAACATCCCTTAGGAGCTCCCATTACCACCCTCGCGGCTGCATTCTGCACCAACTGGAGCCTCCGGATGCTCTTCAAAGGCAGCCCCATGTAGAGAGCATTGGCATAGTCTAGGCGGGAGGTCACCAGGGCGGAGGTGACCGTGCGAAGCGCATCCTGATCCAGAAAGGGCCGCAACTGGTAGATCCTACGGACCTGGCCAAAAGCCCCCCTGGCGACGGCCGCCACGTGGTCTTCCAATGACAGCCGTACATCCAGGAGGACACCCAGATTGCGGGCCCTCTCTGTGGGAGCAAGAATTTACCCCGCCCCACAGCCAGTGATGGAACCAGCTGGCTGTACCAGGGTGCTGGGAAGCACAGCCACTCAGTCTTAGATGGGTTGTGCTGAAGCCTGTTCTGCCCCATCCAACACCGCACAGCCTCCAGGCACCGGGTCATCACTTCGACGGCTTCATCGGGGTGGCCCGGGGTAGAAATATACAGCTGAGTATCATCAGCGTACTGATGGAACTCTACCCCAAAGCCACGGATGACCTCACCTAGCAGCTTCATATAAATGTTGAACAGAAGGGGCGAGAGCACCGACCCCTGAGGCACCCCGCAAACCAGGGGCCTCAGGGCCGACCTCTGCCCCCCTGCCAACACAAATTGCGAGCGGTCAGAGAGGAAGGAGGAGAACCACCGCATAACGGTGCCTCCCACTCCCAACCCCTCCAGCCGCTGCAATAGGATACTGTCGTCGACAGTATCAAAAGCCGCCGAAAGATCTAAGAGGACCAGGACAGAGGAATAACCTCTGTCACGGGCCCTCCAGAGATCATCCACCAATGCGACCAACGCCGTCTCTGTGCTGTGCCCAGGCCTGAAGCCCGATTGGCGTGGATCCAAATAGATAGCTTCATCCAGGTGCTGGGGAAACTGTTGTGCCACCACACTCTCAACAACCTTCGCCATAAAACGAAGATTGGAGACGGGACGATAATTAGATAACAGAGTTGGGTCCAGGGATGGTTTCTTGAGGAGAGGTCTCACCACCGCCTCTTTCAAGGCGGGGGGGTAGATATCCCTCACTCAAGGAAGCGTTAATAATATCCATAGCAAAGCCAGATTCACTTAACACCATGTGACTAACCTAACAACTGCAGTGATTCACTTAACTGTGGGAGGAAAGGTTGCCATTCACTTAGCGACAGAAATGTTGAACCCACTTCTGGCCGTAAGTTGAGGACTATCTGTATTCTCCAATCCACTGTATGCAACCACTGAATTGTCTTCCCTCAGCCATGGGTTCCTTACCATTAACTTGCTTTGTTCCTGGTTCTGGTTACTTCCCAATGTCTCTCTGGCCTCTGGGACATGGTTACTCTTTGTAGATCCTTCTGGGCCTTTCCACAAGCTCTCTATATGTGCCAAACCATGTTTCTCTGCCTTACCCACATCTTTCTGCTGGGACACAAGCAGACACATATAAATAAGCAGAGCAAAAGCAATTGAATTCAAGTGTTGCCATGATTCCTTTCTTCTTTCAAATACTCTGAAAATTACCCTCGATAATTTGGAAGACAGGCTGGGCCTGAAAAATGTCACATTGAATTCGACATCCAGGGACACCTTAGAAGTCTCCCTGTAATCTTCTTGTACACGTGTGAGAAGCAAGTCTGCTGCTGCTGGCATTTTCACCTTCCTGGTCTAGTGTATGTCTCTGAGATTTCCTTGTGGTCTCCTATGTTTTCCCGAAAATAAGACCCTGCTTTATATATTTTTTTTCACCCAGAAAAGGCACCAGGTCTTATTTTCAGGGGATATCATCCATTGAGTAACCTCGCTTGTTCATGTCACCCCTGGCCTCCTTTTCATTGCCAGAGGTCTTCAGGAACTTCTTCTACAGCCAGCAAGGCTTTTCTGAAGGCCTCTGCACCCGATAACCGAGCTCCGGATCGATTGGAGCTTTGTTATCAGCCACAGAGGCCTTCACGAAAATCTTGCCTGCCTTGCCAGCTGCAGAAGAAATGGGCTGGCAAAGCAGGTGTCGGGGTGCGTGAGGCCTGGCTACATCCATCCAAAGATAAGTAGTCGGGCAGCTTCACACACACACACATCCTCACTCTCGCTTAATTTTTACCCCTGCATTCTGGAGTGGGTGAGATCTTAATTAGAGCTTATTTGGGGGGTAGGGCTTATATTGGGCGCATGGCTAAAATTCAAGCTAGGACCTACTTTCAGGATAGGTCATATTTTTGGGGAAACAGGGTATTTAGATTTAATTAATTTGTTTTTTCAAAAACAGAGGCCAGTCCACCTGCCAGGATACCAGCTTCAGACCCTCACCATTTTGTATGTGGTTGGGGAAAAGCCACAACATTTAAATCGACTAGCCAGGCACTTGGATTAAGCCAACATTTATTAAGAATATTTTCATAAGCAGAGGACCTTAGCTGAACCTTATCATGCTGAGCGGCCAACCTGGAGGCATTTGAGATAAAAGAAGCTGAGGTAAATTAACTATTCTGTGTTGAGTCACTGATTGGTCTTGGGTGACAGTGGATTTCAGGGGACCTACCCACAATCCTGAAGGACGGACAGGATTCAAAAGTCGAAGTCGAGATTCCTCCAATTTTTGAAGAATATCAGGAACAAGAGTATTCACATGGACAGAAGTCTTCTCTAGGCAATGAAGGGTAGTGGGATCCATAATTTTTAAGGAAAAAGCCAACAGGGTTTCAATCTCTGCAGAAAGAAAAATAAAAGGAGCAATTGTGTGCCAGAGTAAAAATCCATTTGCGAATGGCTTTTTCTCAAAATGGGCATGCAAATTCAGCGAGCAAGCTTACAGTTAAATCTGATTTTTTTTTAAAAAAATATTAATTTATAATATAAAAATACAAAAATGCAAAAAAAATAGTAGGAAAGATGGGGGAAGGAAAAGGAAAAGGAAAACTTTAGAAAAAGGTCTGGAAAGACTCTCCTTGATGCAGTAGAATAAGATAATAGCATCAAACCTCAACTTTTTACTTTTTCATAATAGTATAAACTAGTCATTTCTATTACAACAAACCTACTGACTTGGTAAAACCCCAAATCAAAGTTTCATTTTTTCCCCACTTAACGAAACAAAAAGTCCAGAAATAGTTTCCAAGTAGAAAGAAAAGTGAGAGAATCAGAATCTAGCTGGAAAGGACCTTGAAGGCTTTCTAGCCGAGCCCCCTACTCCAACAGGATATTCTATACCATTTCAAACCAGGGGAGACATGATAGCGGTCCTCCAATATTTGAGGGGCTGCCACAGGGAGGAAGGGGTCAAGTTATTATGTAAAGTGCCTGTAGGACAGACAAGGAATAATGGATGGAAACTGAACAAGGAGAAATTTAACCTGGAAATTAGGAGAAACTTTCTGACAGTGAGAACAATCAACCAATGGAACAGCTTGCCCTCGGAAGCTGTGGGAACGCCATCACTTGAGACTTTCAAGAAGAGATTGGACTGCCATTGGTCAAAAATAGTGTAAGATCTCCCACTTGGGCAGGAGGTTGGACTAGATCAGGTCTCCAATCTTGGCAACTTTAAGACTTGTGGACTTCAATTCCCAGAATTCTCCAGCCAGCATAGCTGACTAGATGATCTACAAGGTCCCTTCCAACTCTGATTATCTGTTATCTGTTAAGTGACATTCCAGTCTCTTCTTAAAAACCTCCAGTGATGAAGCACCCACAATGTCTGAAAGCAAGCTGTTGCACTGATTAATTTTCCTTACTGTTAGGAAATTTGTCTTTAATTCCAGGTTGTTTTTCTCCTTGATTAGTTTCCAACCATTGTTTCTTGTCTTGCTCTTTGGAGCTTTGGAGAATAATTTGACCCCCTCCTCTTTATGGCAGCCTCCCAAATACTGGAATACTGCAATCATGTCACCCCTAGTCCTTCTTTTCTCTAATCAAACCCAAATTCCTACAACTGTTCTTCCTATATTTTAGTCTTCAGGCCTTTAAGCATCATAGTTGCTCTCCTTTGCACTTTTTCCAAAGTCTCAACATCTGTTTTATAATGTGGCCACTGAAACTGGATGCAATATTCCAGGTGTGGTTTTACCAAAGCTTTATAAAGTGGTAAGTGATTTTGATTCCATGCCTCTATTTATATAACCAAGAATTGAATTAGCTTTTTGCCCCTCTCACAGTTACTATTTTTGAGCCAGGTTCCACCTAATTGTACTTGTAGCTTTGGTTTTTTCCTGCCCAGGTGAACTTTACTTTTCTTCACATTAAATTTCATTTTGTTGGGATAAGGCCCATTGTTTTCTGTTTTTCTTTAATCATAAAAGTATGTTTCCAAAGGCCCAAGATTTGCCTTTTCTTACCTAGCCCAACCTGCAGGCTCTTGCTGTTTTATTGATAAAGCACCAAGATCATTTGACAGTATATTATTTCAAAATGCACCTTTAAATTTAGAACTCCTGCATCTTTACCAAGGATGTGCAAGACCAAATGTGATTCTGGTGCACAAAGGAAACAGAAATTATTTTAGTTTGTTTTTAATCCAACACTGCAGTGCTTAAATGATACCTTATAATAACTCAGCCATTTTACAATGTGTCCTGGGACTTCAATTCCCAGAATTCCCCACCCACATCTTAAAAGTTACCCAGGTTGAGAAACACTATCCTAGCAATTAAGAACACAGCGTTCCTGCTCTTAGCCAACAGCACAGAGGAAGAATGACATTATGGCACCAACTACAAAAGGGCTGACTTCAGAATGGGTGAAATCAAATATTTCGGCCCTTTTTTTGCATTTCTAGCCCTTGGATTGGGGCTATGAGACAACATGGAAGACCAAGAAAAGACAGAATAACAGAGTTGGGAGAGACCTCGAAGGTTTATTAGTTTAGTTTAGTTCGTTGTCATTGCACTTCGTATAATGAAATCAAACACCATCTTCAGTGCACATCTTGACCATGAAAATAAACACAAACACACATCCTTCACCCTCCACACATTGAACCAAAATCCCGCAACACCACACCAACACCGCACTATACAGCAGAATTCAAAAGAGCTACTGCCCTGGGATAGAAGCTGTTTTTCAGCCTATTTGTTCTTATTATCCTGTACCGTCAGCCAGATGGTAATAGTTCAAAAAAAGGGTTCTCGGGGTGAGATGGATCTTTGAGAATGTTTTGAACTTTCTTAAGGCAGGGGGAGCTATAAAGAGGCGAGAGAGCAACCAATGATCTTCTGAGCAATGACATTAACCCTCTGGAGTGCTTTTCTATCTGCTACTGTGCAATTGGCAAGCCATACAGAGGTACAGTAAGTTAAGATACTCTCTATGGTGCAACAGTAGAAGGTCACCAGCAGTTTTTCATGTAGTTGTTGTTTTCTAAGAAGTCTCAGGTAATATAGTCTCTGCTGGGCCCTTTTGATCAGTGCTGTAGTGTGAACACCCCAGATCTGGTCCTCTTTTATGGTAACATCCAGAAACTGAAAACTGGCCACATGCTCCACTCGGTCTCCATTGATAAGCAAAGGCTGGATGTCTGATCTGTTCCTTCTATAGTCCACTAGAAGCTCCTTGGTCTTGTTGATGTTGAGGACCAAGTTATTGTCTCCACACCACGAAAGCAACCGGTCCACCTCATCTCTTTTAATCACCCCATTCCTAAGTGGTCAGCTGTGCCGGCTGCAGAAGAAATAGGCTGCATAAGCGCACAATTGTGCTTGCCGTCCCTGTCCTATTGTCCCCAGTTATTAGTTCCTATTTCTTATATTTAAACTTATGTTTATTCTTATTTCTATTATATGTAAGCTTTTGACAAAATAAATAAATAAAAAATAATAAATTGTTCTAAAGGTCAAGAACGAAATTTGTTCTTCATTCTAGGTTGGGTTTTCTCCTGGATTAGTTTCCATCCATTGATTCTTGTCGTACATTCAGGTGCTTTGGAGAATAAATTTACCCCTTCCTTCTTTGTGGCAGCCCCTTAGGTATGGGACACTGATATGCTCAAAGGCACAATCAAGGAGAAGGAATGCTGAAATGGAATAGTACCTTTGAGAAGGCCATGGGTTAGAAGATAAAGAGAAGAAAAGATTTACCTAAGGATCACCAGACAAGCTCAGCTTACCTGTCACTTCTGCAGACTGTGATAGATGATAACCTATCAATTCATTTCAGAATCTCTTTCTTTACACCTAGATGAGAAAGTAGGAATAGACTTTGTAATCTAAGGGGCGTGCATAAGTGCACCATTGTGCCTACCATCCCTGTCCTATTGTCCCCATTTATTTGTACCTATTTCCTGTATTCTTACTCATGTTTATACTTACACCTATATTCTTGTAAGCAATTGACAAATCAAATAAATAAAATAAAAATAATTGGTGGCACATTTTGTTACATGCACACACACACATACACACACCTATACACACAGACATTAGGTTCAGGTAATGATGGGCAAATCACAAACTTCCTCCTAGCACTTGATGATTTTACCTAGTTTGGTAATGAAGTGTCTGCAATGAAACCATCAAATTCAGAGAGCACCAAAGATCCCAAAGCACTAGTTAGTTCATTATTATCCTTTGCTTGGTTAGAGAAAGGAGCAAGACCCATCCACGCGTATAATTCAAACTCATTAGCAGCGCTGTAGATAGAGCTTGGCCAGTGTTTTTCAACCTCAGCCACTTTTAAGAGGAGTGGAGTTCAATTCCCAGAATTCTCCAATCAGCCATGTCTACAGTGGACTTCAGTTCCCAGAATTCTCCAGTCAGCCATGTCTACTGAGTGGACTTCAATTCCCAGAATTCTCCAGTCAGCCATGTCTACTGAGTGGACTTCAATTCCCAGAATTCTCCAGTCAGCTATGCCGACTGAGTGGACTTCAATTCCCAGAATTCTCCAGTCAGCCATGCTGAGTGGATTTCAATTCCCAGAATTCTCCAGTCAGCCATGCCGACTAAGTGGACTTCAATTCCTAGAATTCTCCAGTCAGCCATGCTGAGTGGATTTCAATTCCCAGAATTCTCCAGTCAGCCATGCTGACTGAGTGGACTTCAATTCCTAAAATTCTCCAATCAGCCATGCTGACTGAGTGGACTTCAATTCCCAAAATTCTCCAGTTAGCCACGCTGGTTGGAGAATTCTGGGAGTTGAAGTCCACCCCTCTTAAAGTAGCTGAGGTTGAGAAATCTTGGAAATGGCTGATGCCTCAAATTCCTTTCTTCTGGCTTCAACACTTACTAAAAAGGAAACAAAAATTGAAAACCTGCATGACCTTGTTTGGATCACATCCTGGAATGTATCCCACCTGCTGGCTTAGAGAGCTCCCCGCCCTAAATTCAAGGCCCCAGACATCTTTCAGATGACACAATCTTGCTCAATCCCTTAGCCTCAATTTTCCCTCACCCTGGATCCCCGGTTAATTCAGTGTCACTGCCACTAATCCAGGGTGTGAGAAAAAAAGAACTTCCTTCATTTCACGCATGCCAATAGGATTGTTCATCCAAACTCAACCTGGCTCCTTGTTCTTCCCTATGTGTAACAGGGTGATTATTCTGGATGCCAATTCACTATGCAAAGACTGGCTTGCCAATACATTTATCCCTCTAGGGTAAATTTGAACTTGGGAAGCACATACAAGGGAAGGAGGAAGGTGAAATAGGAGTGTAAGAAAATATTAAAGCCAATAGATCAATATTTACAGATGCGCTTATAATTTCTTTATAGGAAGACCTCAACTTACATCAGTTCACTTAGTGATCATTCGAAGTTACAACGGCACTAAAAAGAATGACTTAGGACCGTTTTAAACAATTATGACCGTGGTAGCATCCCCTATAGCCACATGATCAAAATTCAGATGCTTGGGAAGTTACTCACAATTATGACCGTTGCAGTGACCTGGGGTCATGTGATCATCATTTGTGGCCTTCTGACAAGCAAAGTCAATGGGAAAACCAGATTCATTTAACAATGTGTTACTAATTTAACAACTGCAGTGATTCACTCAACAATTGTAGTAAGAAAACTGGAGCAAAATTCACTTAACAAATGTTTCACTTGGCAACAAAAAATTTGGGCTCAATTGTGGTCGTTAAGTCAAGACTACCTGTAGTAGCCTCCATTTCTAAGGAAAATCACACCACTGAGTACATAGGGATTCCATAACCCATAAACCTCAACCGAGAGGGTAGATGGCTTGGGAAAGGCTGGGGAAATTACCTCAGCTTGGAAAAGTAGTAGCTTATTCACAGAAACCTGGAAGTCATGATGTTTGCACCTGGTTTATTGAACAAGCCACCATTATGTAGATTCACAGTGGGAATGGATTAATTTCCACACAAAACTACAAGCAAGGTAACCACTTTTTGTTTGTGCTGGAGGAATTTTGGGGAATGGGAGTTTAGTGTGAAATGAGATAGAAGAAGAAACAAAGAGGGCTGTTGTGAGGGAGGGGGAGAATATGTAGTTCAGTGTGTGGGGCATTAATCCCTGTGAATTTACATAATGGTGGTTTGTCTAATAAAGCAGGATGTAAAAATTATGACTTGAGGTTTATGTGAATATAAGTCCCTGCCTTTCCAAGCTGGTAGTTCAAATTCACACTCTAAAACTTCTGCATTTTGAGAAATCCGGATGTAGTTTCCAAATCAAGGAGTCTTCAAACTTGGCAAGTTTAAGACTTGTGAACTTCAACTCCCAGAATTCCTGAACTAACATGACTGGAGGAGGAATTCTGGGAGTTGAAGACCTGTTCTAAATGAACAACTACAGGTAGTCCTCGACTTATGACCCCCAACTGACCCCAACATTTCTGTTGTTAAGCGAGACATTTGTTAAGTGAGTTTTGCCCCATTTTACAATTTTTATTAAGTGAACCACTCAAATTGTTAAATTAGTAACATGGCAGCTAAGTGAATCTAGCTTCCCCATTGACTTTGCTTGCCAGAAAGTCCCAGAAAGGACCCCAGGACACGGCAATCATCATAAATATGATTTTTTAAAAAGAGGCTCTAATTTCTTTCTCTCTCTCGCTCTCTCTCTCTCTCTCTCTCTTCTGCACAAAATCTTGGGGGGAAAGTGAACATGAATCTACTGAGGCAACTTTCTCCCCAAGGCGCCTTTCCTAACTTTCCTAACCAACGCAAAGAGTTCACCCATTTCTGCATACACCAAAGATGCAGGTAACGCCGCCCCGACCTGGGAGGCTCTGCAAACAAGCGGGGATGACTCAGCGCCCTCGGGGAGACAAACGATTCCCATCCCCACGGCCTCGCTCGAGGGCCTGAGCGAGGCCCGCCAACTGGGAAACGATGGAGGAGGGTTGTTGTTGTTGTTGTTGTTGTTGACGTTACATAGTTGAGGTTGCAAGAAAACAACGAAGCTCGGAGAGCCCTCCTCCTCCTTCCCACCGCCCAGGACAGCTGATGTTCCCACGCCTTTTTCTAACCAGGAAGCGGCGGCCGTGTCTTTGAAGCCAAGATGCCAACCGCGTGCTTGCGCCCTCTCACCCTTTCTCAGCTCCGGACTCGGACGCCGGAGATAGAGATAGAGAGAGAGAGAGAGACCCGCGTCCTTTTCTTCTTCTTTCTCCTGGGCGAGCGAGCGGTGCTCCGAAACAGCCGCGGTTCCAGCAAAAAAGACCAAGCGGAGGAGGAAAGCAGCGGGTTGCGGAGGCGCCTCCACACCCTCCTGGTCATAGGGCGCTCACTGCCTCGCTGACGCCTCCCGGTTTTTTAACCCCTTGCGCTTCAAAAGCCGCAAAAGCACAGCGGGAAAAGGATCTTCATACAGGGAGTTCCTCGACTTACAACGGTTCGTTCAGGGACCGTTTCGAATTGACCCTCGGGCGCTGAAAAAAGGGGCTTGTGACCGATTTGAAATTTGTCACTTTTTTTTCCTCCCCCAATGCTGTGGTAACTTTGAATGGTCACTAAACGAACTGTTGGAAGTCAAGGACTTACCTGTATAGCCAACTCTGCTGTGCAAAATGAGCTGGAAGTTATCCACAGCTTATTGTAAGATGAGAAGTGAAACCCCTTCAAAGAAAAAATAATAATAAGAAGAAAGTCCAGTTGCCTTTGGGGAAAAAGAAAAAGAAGAAAAGCATGGATTTTAAATTCTAATCCTGCTTTAGGTACCAAAGCCAGCTGGCTGTCCTTGGGCTAGTCCTTCTCTCTCTCTCTCTCTCTCTCTTAGCTCAGCCTACCTCACAGGGTTGTTTTTGTGGGGAATAGAATAGAATTATTTATTGGCCAAGTGTGATTGGACATACAAGGAAGTTGTCTTGCACAAATGCTCTCAGTGTATATAAAAGAAAATATACATTTGTCAAGAGTCAAGTATCATCAGGTACAACACTTAATAATAGTCATAGGGTACCCATAAGCAATCAAATCATACTAGGAAACAGTCAATATAGATCGTAAGGATATAAGCGACAAAGTTACAGTCATACAGTCACAAGTGGGGAGTATGGGCGATAAGGAGTTATGAGAAGATTAATAGTAATAGTAATGTAGATTTTGTAAATAGTTGGACAATGTTGAGGGAATTATTTGTTTAGAAGACTGATGGCAGTCAGGGAAAAATTTTCTTTGTGTCTAGTTGTTCTGATGTGCATCATTTTGAGGGAAGGAGTTGAAACAGTTTGTGCCCAGGATGTGAGGGGTCTGTAATATTTTCACAGCCCTCTTTTTGACTCATGCAATATACAGGTCCTCAATTGAAGGCAGGTTGCTAGTAATTGTTTTTTTTTATAGTCCTAATTATCCTCTGAAGTCTGTCCTGTTGGGTTGCAGAACCAAGATAGGAGAAAGGAGGGAATCCCCAACTTAGAACCGTTTCTTTAGTGACTGTTTGCCGGAAAAATGGCACCGGCAATAGTGACTTATGACCAGTTTTTCACACTTACGATGCTTGTAGCATCCCCATGGCCAGGTGATCAAAGTTCAAAGGTTTGGCAGCTGGCATATGTCTATGACAGTTGAGCACTACTTATCGGGTGATTTGCTAAGGAGTTGTGCAAACATAGTATTTGGTTTTAGTTCTAGATTGTGCTGTGCAATTTGCTCATCTGCAAACGCAATTGGCAGGGGATATGCAAAGTGGTAATATATGCCGCCCGGAGTTGCTTTTAGTGAAAAGGGCAACTATCTAAAGTAAATAAAGATGGAGGCAACTGGACTTTCTGGTTTTCCTTTGAAGGCATTTTGCTTCTCATCCAAGAAGCTTCTTCAGCTCTGTCTGGATGGTGGGGAATAGAAGGATTTATACTCCTTGCAGACAGATGGTCATTTGCATTCTTTTAACGAATCATTGAGGCCACCTGGAGGTTTACCTGTGTCCTCAGGGTTACCTGAGTGGTGCAAATGGGTGTCGAGTCTTTTTGTAACTATTGAAAGGATTGTGCTGTAGACTGGAGGAAGGTGATGTTATATCCCTCCTCCTCTGTTGAGAGGAGGGTGTTCCATGTTGACATAGATGGCCTCTTCAGAGCTGAAGAAGCTTCTTGCATGAGAAGCGAAATGTTTTCAAAGAAAATCAAGGAAGTCCAGTTGCCTCTTGAAAAAAAAAAAAGGACTTTTGGGCCTTTGGCCTCCGGCCTGGATGACTGAGAATCTAAATTGTTTTTATTGGATATATTATCAGAAAAATTAGATAAGAAAAGTATGCATTTAATATCACATGTTGTTTACAGCAGCAAGGATTATATTTGCACAATATTGGAAAAATGAATAAATACCGTGAGATGAAGAGATAATTAAGAAGATACTAGACTGTGCAGAATTGGATAGATCAACATTGAAAATTAAGCAGAAGGAATTCAACAGAATACTATCAAACATAGAATCTGTTTTACCAGTGGAGATTAAAAATATAATCTATATTGTTAAAGTATTTAATATTTAATATTAAATAATATTTAATATAAGTAATCAATATTGTCTGGGTATTTAATAAAATCAAATACCCAAACAACACGGTGTTTATTAAGCACTAAGAGATGGAATTAATAAAAAGTCAATAAAATTTTACCAAAAAAAGACATTTAAAAAATCACAAACAGCAGGTTCGTTCAACACATGAGAAAAAAACTGTGTCGCCCCAAAGCAGCATGTAACATACTATACAAATATTCCGATTTGTTCATTGGTTTAGGGTTTGTTTTTTTTATGAAACCACACACGGTCTATGGTTGACAGGCTGCAGTTGGGTATCGTGAATGAATCAGGCCATTAAGCCACCATACAGCTAATTACTTGGTGTATTTATTTTTATCCCTTCTTCATTGTTTTTATAAATTACTCTAGGTGTAAAACCATATCTGGTGACTCAAGGTGGTGAACATATCTAATGCAAACAGCCTTCAAGCTGAGCCCAAAACCTCCGTTGTTAAGCAAAGACAGTTGAGTGAATTTTGCCCCATTTTGTGACCTGGTTTGCCACCGTTGACAAGCGAATCACTGCGATTGTGAAGCCGGTAACACGGCGATTCAGTGAATCTGGCTTCCCCATTGACTTTGCTGATCAGGAGGTCGCTAAAGGTGATCACGTAACTCCGGGACACTGCATCCGTCATAAATATGAGTCAATTAAGAAGCCTCTGAATTTTGATCATGTGACCATGGGGATGTTGCCACAGTCCTAAGTGTAAAAAAAAAAATCATTATAAGTCACTTTTTTTTAGTGTTATAACTTTAGTCACTAAATGAGCTATTGTAGGTCAAAGACTAGCTGTACAGTGAACACTGCTCTGCAAAGTGAGTTGATAATTGTATATCTCGACAATTTATTTTTATTTTTGTTTGGCTGGGATTCGCTTTGCATCTTCAATCTGAATAATAATAACAACAACAATATAACAACAACAGCAGATAATCAGAATTGGAAGGGATCTTATAGGTCATCTAGTTCTTAGCTGTATTGGTTTATAGAGGTAGTTCTCAACTTACCACCACAATTGACCCCAAAATATTGTTGTTGTTCACTGAGAAATTTGTTAAGTGAAGTTTTGTTCCATTTTTGGAACTTTTCTTGCCACATTTCTTGAGTGAATCAATTCAAGTCTTAAATTAGTAACATGATTTTTAAGCGAATCGGACTCCCCCATTGACTTTCCTTTTCAGAAAGTCGCAAAAGCGGATCATGTGACTTCGGGATACTGCAACCATCATAAATATGGGTCAGTCGTCAAGCATCCAAATCACATGACCATGGGGGATTCTGCAACAGTCATGTGAAAAATGGTCATTTTTCAGTGCCATTGTAACTTTGAATGGTCACTAAATGAACTGTTGTAAGTCGAGGATTGACTTGTAGTATTTTTCTCCTTTTTTCAACACTATCCATGGACAACTATTAACTGACTGATTAAAAACTATCAAGACAGTGTCAGTTCTTAGCAGATCACTTAAACAGATCTTCTCTAGGATGATCTGGCCTCAACGTGAGATCCTTCGGGGTCTTCCAATGGTACACCCACACATCACTGCTATAATTAAACCCATCCACCTCAATACAGGCAGTCTTCAACTTATGACTACAATCGATCCCAAAATTTCTGTTGCTGAGACATTCATTAAGTGAGTTTTGCCCCATTTTATGACTTTTCTTGCCAGTTGTTAAGTGAATCGCTGCAGTTGGTAAATTGGTAGCACATTTGTTAAGTGAAACTTGTTTCCCCAATGCAGTGGTGGGATTTTACCGGTTAGGCCCGGTTCAGCCGAACTGGTAGTATAAAACGCTACTGTTCGGCTGAACCAGTAGTAAAAAAAATAGTTACCGGTTCATTCGAAGCGGTATTTCTTTCTCGTTTTTCTTTTTTTCTTCCTGACAGTCAGCTGTTCCAATGATCAGCTGTGCCAGGATCCCCCACACTGTCTTACTGCTTCATCCAGGAGGCTTCCCTGAGCCCCAGGAGACAAAAAGGCGCAGGCCCTCCCACGTTCCAATTTTTGCCTTCTCAGGAGGCTTCCCTGAGGCCTAGGAAGTAAAAAATGTATAGAGCGCCGTGTGGGAGGGGTACAGCACAAAAAGAATAAGCCATGCCCACCCAGTCCCATGGCCACGCCCACCTAGCCCCACCCATAGAACTGGTAGTAAACATATTTGCATCCCATCCCTGCCCCAGTGACTTTGCTTGTCAGAAGGTCACAATAGGTGATGATAGAACCACAAGCCCCTGAACCATCATAAATATGAACCAGTTGCCAAGCATCTGAATTTTGATCACATGAACAGGGGAATGCTGGTCATAAGTGTGACATAACTTTGAACGGTAACTAAATGAACTGTTGTAAGTTGAGGACTTCCTATACAGAGATTCCTCGACTTACAACTATTTGTTTAGTGACCATTCAAAATGCAACAGGACTGAAAAAAGGGACTTGACCATTTTTCACACAACTGTTGGAGCATCCCCAGGGCACATAATCAAAATTTGGCATATATTTATGACAGTTGCACTGTCCCGGGGTCATGCAGTCATCATTTGTGACCTTCCCAGCCAGCATCTGACAAGTCAAATCAATGTGAGAAACCAGATTTGTTTGATAATTATACACATAACAACTGTAGAGATTTGCTTAACAATGAGCAAAAAAGGTTGTAAAATGAGGCACAACTCACTTAGCAACTGAAATTTCAGGCTCAATTCTGGACGTAAGTCGAAGACTACCTGTACGGGGTGTCCTTTTTTTTCTTCTGTTGCAAGAGAGCTTTGCATTAATATATCCAGAATATGATCATTTGGATCTGACAGAGTAACTCCACAAAACATCCAAAACAAAGTCTTCTTTATTGGTACATCAGGTATCCTTATAACTCACATTTGTGATGAAGTTCTTCTCAATGTCCAATCCTTTGCATATCCGTCTTGCAGTGTAGAAAGATCTCAACCCCATGATGATCGAAGCGTGATATCGAATGGTGGTTACAGGCAAGAGTGAGGGAGCCTCCCCCAGCCCAATTTAGTGACCAATCAGGATTACAGATGTAGTCATGTGACATGGACTACATTTCCCAGGATACCTTTAACTACATTTACCATGCATTCCCTTAAGGGGCAGCTCACAATTCCTAAGAAACTATCCCAAATCCCATTAACCCTAAAATCTCTGGACAGCACACTCCCTCCCTGGAATTGTAAATTCCACTATTAAGAGAAGAAAAAAAATTCACTATAAACTATGATAAGAAGTAAACAATAATACTAACTGAATAGCCGATAACTATATAACTAAGATAAACAGTTAGCTATATAACTACGAGAAAGAATAAACATTAATAAAGCATCAAACTAAACAAGGCTTGCAAAGCTTGAGATTCAATCTTCAAGTTCGGCCTTTCTCCGCAGCAACAACCAGTTTGGTGTAGAACTTCTGGTGAAAGTAAGCTGGTCGCAAGAGGAATCTAGCAACCTCACTATCAGGACCTTGACTTAGACACAAGTCCCATAGGCCACGCGTTCCAATGCACATCCTTGTCTTTCAGCAAGACAAGGTCTCCCTCTTCAAGGTTCGGTTCTTTGGTCTTTCATTTACGGTGGTTTTGTAGGGTAGACAGGTAATCTTGCTTCCAACGGTTCCAAAAGGTGTTGGCAAGCTGTTGAACTTATCTCCATTGTTGTTTGTACAGGTCCTTAGAATCAAAGTTCCCTAATGGGGCAGGCCAATCCCGCGTCTTCTGAGTGAGCAAGGCAGCTGGAGTGAGAATAGTCGGATTCTCAGGATCTGAAGAGATTGGAATTACAGGTTGACCATTGATGGTGGCTGCGACTTCTGCCATAAGGGAAGATAAAGTCTCAGGTGTCAATTTAGGTGCTTTTGCTAACATCGAGTCAAGAATTCTACGAGCTACCCCAGTCATGTGTTCCCACATTCCTGCCATGTGAGATGTGTGGGGAGGATTAAATATCCATCTACAATTGTTCGTTTTAAGATAGCCATCGATTGGCAAGTCAGGGTGAATGCTGTTTTCTATCTGTAGTTTTTTACAAGCACCTACAAAGTTCGTTCCACAATCAGATCTGAATACCTTGACTGGGCGTCTGTGGACTTGAAACCTTCTCAGGGTGTTGATGAAGCAAGAGGCGTCATAGATTCGATGACTTCGATATGGACCGCTTGAATGCTGAGGCTTGTGAAGAGTACTGCCCATCGTTTGCTGTTAGCTTGACCACCCCTGGTCCGTCGGGCAGACACACACCAAGGGCCAAATACATCGAGGCTTACATTGGTGAATGGTTGTTCGGAGGTCAGGCACTCGGGTGGTAGGTCAGCCATCATCTGGTGTAGAGTCTGGCCTCGTTGCTTGCGACAATGGAAGCAAGACTGCAGAACAGTTGTAATACATCTTTTGGTGCCTACAATCCAGAGTCCACTCACTCTGAGGGCACTTTCTATGAAGTGGCAGCCTTGATTAGTTCGTGGTGGTGTTGTACTAACAGCCTCGTTACATGATGGTTAGCTGGAAGGATGATGGAATGCTTGCTGGGTGAGTCCATTTCTGCTTTGTATAGGTGACCTCCTACTCGCAGTACCTGCTGGTCATCGAGGTATGGGTTCAGTCTCAGAAGTAGACTAGATTGTGGTATGGGCTTCCCTGCACTTAGGCATCTGTATTCTGATGGATATGCATCTTGTTGCACACTTCTCAATATTCGTCTATCAGCATGAGTGCAGTGGTCTGGGAAGTATGACTTGAAGCCTTTCCGATAACTGAGGAGATGAATGATTGTAAGGACAAGCACAGTTATTCCCAGTATGAGAGGTTTCCATCAGGAGAAGTGTTCAAAGCAAGCAGGTTTTAAGAGGCCTATCTTCTCACGTTGGAATGTCGTTGCTAGGCAGACAACCAGAGGGATGACCGGTTCTACCTTCTTGACCAGGGGTCGAATATCGCCCCCTGGATATTATCGCCCCCTGGATATTATCTGGATCTAGGAGTTCAAATAAATTGGGTTTTTGTGGCTTCAAGGCGTCTATACGCCATAAGAAATCCGGGCCTTTGAGCCAGGTAGAAGTTGATAACTGGGTTGCAGGGATAGACTTTGTCGCATGATCTGCAGGGTTCTGATCTGTTCGAACATACAGCATGGCTGACATACAGCAGATGTTCTATTCCTTCCTTGTACGAGAAGATCATCGTAACTACCTCCATTTCCTATGGTTCAGTGATGATCAGCGCAACCAACGGATTTATGAATACTGAATGAGGGTGCATGTATTTGGCAATGGCTCTTCCCCTGCAACTGCGAACTACAGTCTCCAACATACTGCTTGAGAGGGAGGAGACAAATATGGAGCAGAA
Organism: Bungarus multicinctus; assembly: GCA_023653725.1. Classification (NCBI taxonomy): domain Eukaryota; kingdom Metazoa; phylum Chordata; class Lepidosauria; order Squamata; family Elapidae; genus Bungarus; species Bungarus multicinctus. The sequence goes on along the minus strand of CM042840.1, from coordinate 127,787,044 downwards.
GCTAAATGCTTTGTAGAACACGACTTCTACGTGAATGACGGCTTGAAATCTGTAGCCACCCCTGCGGAGGCCATAGGCCTCTTGGAAAATACACAGCAAATACTAGGGACAGCCAACCTCAAGGTACACAAGATAGCATCCAATAGTGAAGAAGTACTAAAGGTCTTTAATCCTGAAGACCATGCGAAAGAATTGCAAGACCTCAATTTCGGCAGCGACACCCCCTTTATCCAACGCAGTCTTGGCTTGTGTCGGGACTTGAAGAAAGACTTCTTCACTTTCAAAACCCCAGCCCTAAAGACTGGCTTCATGAGGAGAGGAGTGCTCTCAATGGTTAACAACCTGTTCGATCCTCTAGGGTTTGCAGTTCCCATCACCATTCAAGGTAGAATCCTACTGTGCACACTCTCCCAAAACACCAAAGATTGGGACGAACCCCTCCCACCAGAGCAGAAGCAAAAATGAGAGACATGGTGCAACTCTCTATGCTGTCTCCACAACGTTCACCTACAGCACACGTATGTTCCCATCTCGCCCACCATGGCACAAAGAAAGGAATCGCATGTTTTCTCAAATGCGTCAACAAAGGCAGTAGCAGCTGTGGCATACCTCAAAGTCTACAGCGGGGAGAGCAACATGTATGTCGGATTCGTCATGGGAAAGGCAAAACTAGCACCAAAACTAGGTCATACTATACCACAACTGGAACTTTGCGGAGATGCGCTGGAAGCGGAACTAGCAGACATGATAACGAAGTTGATAGATCTTCCCTTAGAACCCACCACCTTCTATACAGACAGCAGAGTGGTACTGGGTTATATCTAAAATGAGAGTAGACGCTTCTACGTCTATGTGAGAAACAGAGTTGAGTGGATCATGAGATCCTCTAAACCCATGCAATGGTGATATGTTCCAATGGACCAGAACCCTGCAGATCATGTGACAAGGTCTATTCTGGCATTCCAGTTATCAACTTCTATCTAGCTCAAAGGCCCCAAATTCTTGTGGTGTACAGATGCCTTGAAGCCAGGGAAACCCGTTTGTATGAACTCCTAGATCCACATAATGATGGCAACATTCGACCATAGTCAAGAAGGTAGAACCGGTAGTCCCTCTGGTCATCTGCCTGGCAACGACGGTCAAACACGAGAAGGAAAGCTCCTTAAAACCTGCTCACTTTGAACGCTTCTCCCAATGGAAACCTCTCGTACTGGGGATGACTGTGATCGTCTGCACAGTTGTCCATCTCTTCGGTCATTGGAAAAGCTTCAAGTCATACTTCTTAGACCACTATACTCATGCTGAGAGATGAATATTGAGAAGTGTACAACAAGATGCATATCCGTCGGAATACAGATGCCTGAATGCAGGGAAGCCTCATATCACAATCAAGTTCATTTCTGAGACTGAATCCATACCTTGACAACCAGGAGGTACTTCGAATAGGAGGTCGCCTACACAAAGCAGAAATGGACTCATACAGTAAGCACCCCATCATCCTTTCTGCTAACCAACATGTAACAAGGCTATTGGTACAATACTACCACGAAGCAATCCATCATTATTTATTTATTTATTATTTATTTATTTATTTATTAATTGCATTTATATACCGCCCTTCTCCCAAGGGACTCAGGGCGGTGAACAGCTCATCTAAAAACCCCACAGAAAATACAAAAGTTAAAAAGTAATTAAATTTAAATCAGCTGCTTACTAAAATTAGGAAACCCCCCCCCCCCACCCTTAAAACCCAATTTAAAATTAAAAATGGAGATCAAATTTAAAATCATCATCTCAGCCCAGGCCGGCCTGCTCAAAGAGACAGGTCTTTCACAGAAGGTGCCATCAGAATGAATGGACTCTGGATCATAGGCTCCAAAAGATGTATTACAACAGTAATACAACAGATGTATTACAACAGTTCTGCAGTCTTGCTTTCATTGTCGCAAACAATGGGGTCAGACTCTACACCAGATGATGGCTGACCTACCATCCGAGCGCCCTAAGTTCTGAACAACTGTTCACCAATGTAGGTCTTGACGTATTCGGCCCTTGGTCTGTGTCTGCCAGACAGACCAGGGGCGGTCAAACTAACAGCAAACGATGGGCAGTACTTTTCACATGCCTCAGCATTCGAGCGGTCCATATCAAAGTTATCAAATCTATGGATGCCTCTTGCTTCATCAACACCCTGAGAAGGTTTCAAGCCCACAGAGGCCTAGTCAAGGTATTCAAATCTGACTGTGGAACGAACTTTGTAGGCGCTTGTAAAGAACTACAGATAGAAGACGGCATTCACCCTGACTTGCCGATCGATGGCTGCCTTAAAGCCAACAAGTGCAGATGGATATTTAATCCTTCCCACACATCTCACATGGGAGGAACGTGGGAACGCATGATTGGAATAGCTCATAGAACCCTAGATTCCATGTTGGTGAAGGCACCTAAGCTGACACATGAGACCCTATCCACCCTGATGGCAGAAGTAGCAGCCACCATCAACAGTCGACCTTTGGTTCCAGTTTCCTCAGATCCTGAGAATCCAAGTATTCTCACTCCAGCTGCCTTGCTCACTCAGAAGACGGGGGATTGGCCCACACCGTTAGGGAACTTTGATTCTTAGGACTTGTACAAACAACAATGGACACAAGTTCAACAGCTTGCCAACACCTTTTGGAACTGTTGGAAGCAAGAGTTTGTCTACCCTACAAGACCGCCGTGAATAGAAGACCAAAGAACCGAACCTCAAAGAGGGAGACCTTGTCTTGCTGAAAGACAAGGATGTGCATTGGAACGCGTGGCCTATGGGACTTGTGTATCAAACCCTGCCTAGCTCTGATGGACTAATCCACAAAGTCAAGGTCCTGATAGTGAGGTTGCTAGATTCCTCCTGTGACCAGCAGACTTTCACCAAGAAGCTTTACACTAGACTGGTCAGCGACCTTGTGCTGCTGCAGAGAAAGGCTGAACTCGAAGATTGAACCTCAAGCTTTGCATGCTTTGTTTTGTTTGATGCTTTATTATTTACTGTCCTTTCTTAGTTATACAGCTAACTATTTATCTTAGTTTTGTCTGTTTATTTTAGTTATATACTGTAGTTATCTGCTATTCAGTTAGTATTACTCTTTACTGTTTATCTTAGTTATACAGTTACTTTAGTTAGTGGAATTTACAATTCCAGGCAGGTAGTGTGCTGTCCAGACAGTTTAGAGTTAATGGAATTTGGGATAGTTAGTTAGGAATTGAGAGCTGTCCCCTTAAGGGAATGCTTCATGGTAAATGTAGTTAAGGTATCCTGGGAAATGTAGTTCATGTCATGTGGCCACATCTGTAATCCTGATTGGTCACTAAATTGACCCTTGTTGGATTGGGGGAGGCTCCCTCACCCTTGCCTGAATCCATTACTATGCAGCCACTTCAATCTTCATGGGGATGAGAGTTTATTATCTTTCTATACCATAATGCAGATATGTAAAGGATTTGACATTAAGAAGAACCTCATCATAACTGTGAGTTGATAAGGATGCCTGATGAACCACTAAAAAAAACATTGTATGGCTTTGTATGGCTTTGCGGAGTTGCTCTGTCTGCTTTATACCCATCCAGAGCATAATAAGCAGAACACTGATCTTTATAGGTGTTAATGTATCATTGGCATCTCAATATCTTTTCCAAAGCCTTTATGGTTGTTCTACCAACTTCTAATATCCAGCATATTTCTTTATTATGGTTTCTTTATTATGGATGATGGATCTCATCTGTGAGACTTTGATTGCTTGGGAAAGCAGGATTTGGGGAAAAGACAGAGATATGGGCAGTAAGGAACAGGTTCCAAGGCAATTTATTTTTCCCACTCAGAATGGGTGGAAGGCATTTTGACCTAGCATTTGAGGGAACTTCCTCTCTTAATAAGACCCTCATTTATTTTATTTTTTTCTGTTAGATTTAGATCCTGCCTTTCCATCTAAATCTAAAGACTTCCAGGTCCCACAAATCCAGTAGCCAATAATGTGTTCACAGCATTGATTTTAAATTACAGCAGGTATAAGATTCCTACCTTACATAGATTGCTTTTTATATCTCTTTTATCTCTTAAAACTTTTGGGATCTTTCTTGGAATCCAAGGAATCCTCTTTCTTTTCTCATACTCCATGACTAATAACACATATCACCAAAGCAGCAGTTAAAAAATAAAATTAACCATCAATAAAACTGAATTTCCTAGGCACCGGAGCAATTCGTGATTGTGAACATTTTATAGTAAATGAGATTTGCATTATAGGCTTCGTACATCACTCAAAAATTGAAGCTTTCCCTTGCATGGAGAGGTTCTCATGAGAGATGAACTTTACCTATGGGATTTCTACTGATCTAAAACAAAAACTTCCTCTGCAACTCTCTTTACCCACATTTGAATATGGCTCAATAAGCAACCCCTACAGTGTCTGATCAATTCGCCCCATGCCGGGAAGTCTAAATACACTATTAACATCCTATTCTTCTTAAATACACATGTCTTGTTTAATCCTGTAGGCATAAGAGCTTGACCACTTAAAACTGGTGGTTAAGAAGAGACACAAGCCCTGGAATCAATCTCTGGTTAGATGTGTGGAAGTGGGAGACTAGCATGGATACCGGTGGATTGGGCAGAGCAACTATCAATCACTGCTAAAAGATTAGCTGGCTTTTAGCAGAATCCAAAAACCCATTGTGAAAGTAACTACGCTCAGACATAACAAAGACAGGCCAGCCTGCAAACGTTTAATCAAGAATGGCTGGTGTTTCCTGTTCCTGGACACCACGTTCTCCGTAGTGATTTTGGCACCCACTCAGAAGCATCACATCCTCCTGAATCAGGTAATAAATTAGATGGACTTTTCTGGTTGTATTTTTACATATTCTGCTGTCCCTCTTACATGTTCCTATTTTTCTCCTTCTGTTTTTTATATTTAGACCCATGGGATATTCTCGTTTTCAAAGGGAAGGATTTTTTTAAAATTAATTTTCTCATTCCCTCAGATATTTTTAAAGAATATGAAGCCAGAAAATTGGGAAAAGGTTTTTTTTTTTCCCCTAGACTGCTCCAAAGGGAAGAATCTTTGAGAAAACTTAAGCAATGACTTGCTGATTGTTTTAAAGCATAAGTTGGCAGTCTATTTCTGCTTATGAAATCTTGCTAAAGATTGGTTCATTTTTGGTCAAGTTCGGTCCCTAGTAGCTTACAGTCACTTAAACTTCTTAGCATCATATAGAAATAGCTCGGCGTGTCTTTATGGATTTTTTTTAAAAAAATATTATTATTTTGGAGAATGTCATGGTAGCACTATCTGCCCCATGAATTTGAGCTATGCGGATTGAGGCCTATTAAACTTAGTTATACCTTTTTAATTCAGCAATATTGGTTGAACTGGGGACATCATATGCCTATTATCCTTTGTTTCAAATTCTCCAACTTGATTTTTACTCTGTCACTTTTAATCAACAACTGAGTATTCCAAACCTACAGTTTCGTAGTCATACCTTTATTTCTCAGTTTTGGCAACTTTTAAGAACAATGGACTTCTACTCCCAGGATTCCCTAGCCAGTATGCTGGCTGGAGAATTCTGGGAGTTGAAGTCCACAGATTTTAAAGAGGCCCAGGTTGAGAAATATTAGATTATACTATTTCTATCTGCAGTTCAGATACTTCTTAACCCTTATTGTTGTAGCAGAGCCCAAAACGTTGTTTAAGGTTCTGGAGTTACTTAGATCAGTTCTTTTGTTTATGGCAATAAAAGTACCGGTTAATGTAAACAATGCAGGTTAGCGTTTTCAAACGCAGAGATGGTCACCCAGGAAGTACCCTACAATGGAGCAAAAAGAGGACAGTTTTTTAAGAAGTTAGTGAGAAGAGATTCACTGCCTGGCTTCTTGTATGTAAAGATTTGGGTGCCTTCATCAAGCATAGAGCAGGTATATATTAAGCTGGTGTAACTTTACCTCAGTCTGGTGACAATTGGATGTGAGAAGCAGGACACGAGAATAATATTAGTTAGATTTAATTTTAATCACAACATACATGAAATAAAAATTAGTTTTGCTTTTCATCCTGTTCTGAACCTCTTACTCAACCACTACCCACGAAGGATTTGTGGGCCCCTTGTCTTAGACGTGGGGCCCTCCTCAGGTGATCTAGAACCTCAACCAATATATTCCTATCTCTGCCTTTTCCATGGTTTCCACCCGAATTGTGTTCACACAGTCCAACTGTGTTCACCTGCACAAAAATCCAGCCGCAAACTAATCATATCCGCCTATGGGAGTGACAACTTTTTCTCCAGTCAGTTTGCTTTTCCAAACAGATAAACATGTTTTTCAATGTTAATTTGAATTAAGGAGTGAGACAAGTGGGAAATAAAGTTATTATTGTTATTAGTGAGAAATAAAGATAATATTATTACAGGTAACCCTTGACTTACAACCACAATGGGAACCAGAATTTCCATTGCTAAACGAGGTGATTGCAAAGTTAGTCATAGCTAATGTTACAACTTTCTTTCTCTTTTTTTTGCCATAGCTAAGTGAATCATTGAAGTTGTTAAATGAATAATGCACTCCTTAAGCAAATCCGGCTTCCCCCATTGACTCTACTTCCCAGAAGCCTGTTGGGAAGGTCACAAATGGTGATCACATGACTCAGGGATGCTGCAACCATCTTAAGTACATGTCACTCGCTAAAAATCCAAATATTGGTCATGTGACCACGAGGATGACGCATTGCTTGTAAGTTCAAGGGCCAGGGCTATGTCACGTTTTCAACATTGTTGTAATGAATTTATGTTTTACCGACAAAGAATTAAATGGAGGCTAATATAGATCTATTTCAAGCTATTTAGCTCTCATCAGCTAGCCCAGGGGTCTGCAACTTGCAGCTCTGGAGCTGCATGTGGCTCTTTCGGCCCTCTGCTGCGGCTCCCTGTCAGTTGATTCCACCCCTGGCTGGCCCCTCCTGTCATTCCCCTGTTGGAGTCTAAATTTGAGGAGGAAGCCGAACACCTGACAACAAGTGGGAGTGTGGCTCCATTGGCTGTGGTGGAAACTGGGGAAGGGCAAAGTCTGGCTGGGCGGAGCAGGGGACAGGTAGAACAAGGGAGAGGGAATTTAGAGAAAAACCCAGGCCCACCCCCTCTTCATGCTAGGGCACGCAGGGAGGAATGGAGAAGGGAGCAACGTGGGTTGCATGGCTCATGGGGGAAAAGTTGGAGTTAATAAAGGGACTCTTATTGATTATCTGACTGTGTTGCTTTTGTGCCAAGCCCCGGGTCATCACACCTCCCCTCCCCGTCATCCTCGCCTGGCCTGAGAAGGTAAGGGGGATGGCGGGGGATGGAGGCTCACTCCATATTCCAGAGCAGGAGGTGACTGGATGGGAGTGAGTGATGTCAAGTTGGCTACGCCCACCCAGTCACACCGATTGTTTAAATTATTGGCTCCCGGTGTTTTCTTTTCTGTGGGAAATGGGCCCAAATGGCTCTTTGAGTGTTTGGGTAGACTCCTGTGTAGCCATATCCTTTTGAGATTCGAACCCAGACTACTTGCATATTAGGTAGATGTATTAACCTACCTAATATTATGAATAATATTAATTATTAATAATTAAACTTTATTAATAAATTAAACGGAAGCAGTATGCTCTGTCCCATAATTGGGTAGACCAGGTTGCCCTGACAAAAAAAAAACACTTAATGTTGTTGTAATTGTGAATGGTCACTAAACCTAAACACTAAAGCTATAAGTCGAGAACTACCCGTACTTTTGTTAACATTAGCGTTTATATTGCCTTTTCTTCTGAGAATTCAAAGCATATATGGAACAGGCCACATCCCTACCATAAAACAACCCTGTGATCCAAAATCAACCAAAGAAGTCACTTGAACCCAGGTCTGCCCATGCAAATCCAGGACCTGCAATAACAGGGCTACACTTCAGCCTTTTCAGCAGCTTGATCTAGAATTTTGGTAGGGCACATCTAGCGAAGCATCAATGGGGACCTCCAAGTCGGGAGCATCCAGGATCGACGGTTCACTTTGTCTGTAAGAGGAGGGCACTTCTAAAATGCAGGCCTTTAGATCTGCGTACGCCTGGGGCATCGTCCCCAGGTTGACCCAACGGTCGTGAGAAGGGTTGTAGCAGTGAATGAGATGTGTATCTCGGTAGGTGTTGTGGCTATACCCTCCTAGGACATACAATTCCCCGTTCAGCACAGCAGAGGCAGCGATGACATGAGCTTGGGGAAGAGGACGCAACCTGACCCACACATCCTGATCTGGACTGTACACCTCACAGGCCAGTTGGTCAGCATAGCCCCCATGCCCGTCCCGCCATCGTAGACCACCAGCCACATAGATGCGCCCATCCAGCGCCTCCATGATGTGCCCAGCACGTTCTTCCTGCATGGGAGTCAGAAGGAGAGGTGGGCCATCTGGGCGATACCGAATCAGAGAGGATTGGCAGCGGCATGAGCCGTCGCTGCCTCCCGTGATGTAGATCCATCCGTCCAGGACACAAGCTGCATGGCCACAGACTGGGGTGGGCAAGGGTGCACAAGGCCTGAAATAAAATAAGGGCGGGAATAAATAAAGGAATATTAAAGGTAAAGTAAAGGTTTCCCTTTCAAGTTGTGTCCAACTGAAGGGTGCGGTGCTCATCTCCGTTTCTTAGCTGAGGGAGTCTGCATTGTCCGAAGACATTTTCTATGGTAATGTGGCCAGTGTGGTTATATGCCAAAGGCACAGAGAACACTGTTACCTTCTTACCAAAGTGGTACCTATTAATCTATTTACTTTTGCATGCTTTTGAACTGCTAGGTGGGTAGGAGCTGAACGAGCAACAGGAACTCACCTTGTTGTATAACACTCAGCTCTCAAACCCAGGCTGTCAGCTTTCCAGCATCTTTAATGGCTGAGCCATTGTATCCTTCTAAAGGAAATTTAGGGACATGAAAATAACTGCTTTGCTGGAGCATAGAGTGTGGTGTTTAGCTAGCCTGTCAAAACCCAATAAATTATTCATGAAAAACAGATATTTAGGTTCTCTTCTGAAATCATGCCCCTTCAGATTTATAGGGAGTCCTCGGCTTAAAACAATTGAGTCCAAAATTTCCATTACTAAGCGAGGAAGTTCTTAAGTGAGCTTTGCCCTATTTTACAACCTTTCTTGCCACAGTTGTTAATGAATTACTCAGTTGTTAAATTAGTAAAACGGGTGTAAAGTAAATCTGGATTCCCCCATTAATTTTGCTTGTCAACTATCATAAACATGAGCCAATTGCTAAGCATCCAAATTTTGGTCATGTGACCATGGAGATGCTTCAGCCGTCGTAAGCATGAAAAAGAATCATAGGTCACTTTTTTTTCAGTCCTGTTGTACCTTTGAATGTGTAGGAGATGACAAGGCAAAGCCTGAGGGAGGAGGAGTCAAATGCATTATCAGTCAGGAATCTCTTCGTGCCCACAAGAAACCTAAGTCCAGCCCACCGTGAATTCGTTATCTACCACCAAATTGCTTTAACTGCTAGTAGTTGGGATTCTTGTAGGGAGCTTAAGCTTACTTAATCTTTATATCTATTTGAACTTCCTGGGTCTCCTGAATTGTCTGGCGTTTGACAGAATGGTTACTAATGAAAGGTTGTAAGTTGAGGACTACCTGTATCCTTTGCAATGCATGGTCTCCAGACCTGGACCTAGCACCTCTGTTGAAGTCACCATGAGCTCCTACCTCCATGTGTTGCTCTGAGGTTCATAGCATTCCACAGAATCCAGGCAATAGACCTCATTGGAACTCCCCCCAAAAGCGTAGAAGAAACCACGCAGGAAAACTGCAGGAAAATAGCTCCGGCAATTGGTCATGTCAGCTAGTCGCTCCCAACTCCCGCAAAGAGGATCAAACCTGTAAAAGGAGGAATAAGGATTCTCTGTGAAAACAAAGCCACAATGTAAAAAGAAATGTTGAGACTCTTAAGAAAGAATTCAGAGAAGATCAACAAGGATGATTAGGGGACAGGAGGCTAAAAAATTGCTGGAATTGTGTATGTCTAGTTTAATGAAAAGAAGAACTCGGGGTGACATCATAGCAGTTTTCCAATATCTAAGGGACTGCCACAATAAGAGAAGGAAGTCAACCTATTTTCCAAAGTGCCTGAAGCAGGACAAGTATCAATGGATGGATGAAAACTAATCAAGGAGAGAACCAACCTAGAACTAATGAGAAAGTTAGAACAATTAATCAGTGGAACAACTTAACTCCAGAAGTTGTGAATGCTCCAACTGGAAGCTTTTAAGAGATTGGACAGCTATTTGTCTGAAATAGTATAGGGTTTCCTTCTTGAGCAGGAGGTTGGACTAGAAGATCTCCAAGGTTCCTTCCAACTCTTTTATTCTCTTATTCTGTTAACTCTGTCTCCCAGTTGGTTATAAATGGGCCACTGGTCCTTATTCCTGGGCATGTTCCTCCTGGTTAAGAAAGTCTAACTACAGACATTCTGGTTCTTATTCCTCAGCTGCAGAGTCCATATGTAGAAAGTTGGCTAATTAGTGTTTGCAAGAGGACCTAGAAGCCACAATCCCTCCTGGACCTTCTTAAAACCTTCTGGGATTTATCAGTCTATGCTTTGATTTCTACAACATATTCAGCTGGATAATATAAAGGAGAGATGTGTTATGGAAATACAGAAAGGCAGTTGTTTCAAAGATGTGGTTACACAATCCAAAGTAGCATTGGATAGATACTTGATGGGACAGTTATTTAACCAAATCAGGCCATGTAGAATAAAATCAGACCAGTGGGTTAATTGTCTTTTCTGCCCTTGAGACACATGGGCAGAAGCCTTAAAAGCAACTCCTGAAACACTCTAATTCTGTGGAGTGTCAGGAATAAGTTGCTTCCCTGCCCATTCTGTTCTAGGTTTTTGGAGCACTGCGGATTTTACTGTATTTTTTTCTGAACTGTAGGGGGGAATCAAAAGTTGGAAAATGGCCAAGTTCCTAATTATAAGGATCCCAACTTCTCATATAACATGGATAGATGAATGGATGGATGGATGGATATAAATTGTTGCTAGTTCACCCAAAGGTGTTTTTTCAAAAGGCAGTTGGACTTTGTTTTTCCTTGAAGACATTTTGCTTCTCATCCAAGGAGCTTCTTCAGCTCTAGAAGAAGCTTCTTGGATCAGAAGCGAAACATCTTCAAGGAAAAATATGATAGATAGATAGATAGAATTCTTTATTGGCCAAGTGTGATTGGACACCTAAGGAATTTGTCTTAATGCATATAAAAGAAGTGTACATAAAAGGAAAGACACATTCGTCAAGATTCAAGAATCATAAGGTACATCACTTAATAATAGTCATAGGGTACAATAAGCAATCAAATCAAACTAGGAAACAGTCAATAAAAAGTGTTAGCATACAAGCAACAAGGTTACAAAGTCCAGTTCCCTTTTGTAAAAGCATCTTTGGAGCAAGTGTGATCTGCATGACTGGGAATCTCCATAGACATTTTGCTAGTTCACTGACTTCATCATGAATCTTGGAGACACAGTGGCCTATGATGAGTCCCCAACCAGTATTCCCAATCTCTGGAGAACCATATAAAAACTTTTTCAGCAGCTCTCAGCTCTAGTTAAAGATACCTTCCTCAGGAATATTGGTTGTTTCCAGCATTCATTTATTTCCCTCCCTCATACTCACAACCATCGGATGTTTCATTGCACCTTAAACATGACATCTTCCCACTCTTACTCAAAAGTATCTTCACCAAATGGGACCACATCTATTGTCTCCTTCCTTCCCAATTCTCATCTTCAAGCAGCAGGTCTTCCAACTCACCTGAACACTGAACACATGGTATCCCTGACGCCATAATAATGCTTTCCCCCAAAGAGGTACATCTTATTGTCCTTGACCACTACAGCATGCCGGAATCGTGGTTTCTCTGGGAGGTACCCAAGACGACGCCACTCTACTTGTTTGACCAAGCCAATGCCGTTGAGGAAGCGGTGGGTGAACCAAAAATCTTGGCATGGGCTGCGAGTAGCCATATTTTTTGTCAAAGTATCTCCTCCGCTAATCACAATGACCTTCTCTGGATATCTCACCCGGCAAGGAAGTTGCTCCATCTTAGAAGGGCCTGGTGGAATGCTAGCTAAAGATTGAACCATGAGGTTGTAGAGGCGACCAGGATCAGCCATCATCTCTTCTTTTCTCACCTGTCTGAGTTCTCGGTTGGACATCAGTGGGAATCTGATGCAGTGCAACGTTTTTTCAGCACAATTCATCCGCCCAGTCCAGTCAGCAGTCAACCAACGGATGGCTCCTTCGAAAGCTTCTAGTTCATTGAGGATGTAGAGTGAATCAGAACTAAGGAAGTCCACCAGCTGGTTTATGGGAAGATCTAGGAACTTTGGCGTTTTCATGACATGAGCAAAGGTGTTTAATACAAACTTCTCTGCGGTGTTTTCAAGATCATGGAGGCCATAAGCACGAGCAAAAGACAGAACATCCAAACAGGTTTCTGGAGTGAGCTTGTAGCGGAACAGATCCAGACAGAGGTCCAAGATGCCAGAGACCTGATACTGAAGAGCAGCTTGTGCAGCTTCAAATATATAATCCCACCCGCCTCTCAGCACTCCTGAGTAAGCAAAGGAGATGATCAGCCCCAGGTCAGCTGCAGTGAATTGGGTGCAAAGAGGAACGTTGGCCTGTTGAGTTTCCTTCATGCCGCTGGTAAACATACCATGGAAGAATTCACAGCCACAAGCCAAGGCCAAGCGGTGAACTGAAAGTAGAGAAGATGAGATCAGAAATTAAGAGACTATATCTTGGCCACTGATCAGAATGCCCTAACTCTGAAACAACTCTTACCCCAAAATCTAGAGTTTCCCAATTCTTCCCAACCCATTGATGCCTTGCATTCTTAATTTTTTGCTTCCCTATCAACTCTACCTTATTCACCTCAGAATAACAGAGTTGGAAGAGACCTTGGAGGTCTTCTAGTTTAACCTCCTGCTCAGGCAGGAAATCTTATACCATTTCAGACAAATTATTGTCCAATTTCTTCTTAAAATCCTCCAGTGTTGGAGCACCCACAACTTCTGGAGGCAAATAATTCCATTGATCTAACTGTCAGGAACTTTCTCCTTAACTTTAGTTGTTTTTCTCCTTGATTAGTTCTCATCAATTGCTTCTTATTCTGCCTTCAGGTGCTTTAGAAGATTGGTTGATACCGTCTCCTTCTTTATGGCAGCCCCTTAGATATTGGAACACTGCTATTGTCACCCCAGACATAACCAATACCTCGAAATGTATCTCCTTCAGCTTTAAGCTCGGTGTCCCAACCAATGCCTTCATTGTACAGCTCTTCTAGCCTCTGTAGCGTCTTCCATTTCTCTTCCACTGGACTCAGTCTGTCCTCGTTCTCTGTCCCTATCAATACTGTCTTGCATATTTCAGCCACACGAGGGACACCCAGGGCCTCAGCTGCATCTAGGATGTCTCTAGCCACAATTGGGGTAGGCTCTAACTCTCCTGTGTAGGCAAAATTCAAAATGGCCTCCCATCCAGATGGCGTGGTCACACCGTCTAGATTCATCCCTTCTTGTACGCCGCATTCTAAACGCTGCAGAAAGACAGAGCTGACTGCAGCCAGAAGGATGCTGTGGGCTTTGTAGTCCTTTTGACCCAAAGTCACGGCCGTATCCGCAAGGAGATCCTGTCCCCTCAGCTGGACAGCTGTAGTGAAAAATTCTTCTGCATGGCCCTCACTCCGCAGTTCCAACTGTTGTTCTGTTGGAGTTTCCATCACCTCTGGGAGTTTGTCCACACAGGCCATCCTGTTCTGAAAAGAAGATAGTTATGAAGGGGGAGGGAAAATCCTAACTCACAGCTGCATGATCCTTGTATTAGTATTACATAACCAATCTAACCAAAATGATTCTTAGCATTCCTCGTCAGAGAAGCAATGTCAAAAATACTACTCTTTCTTTCTTTTTAATAACATCTCAACTAGCAGATTTGGAAAAACCAGAAACTTTTCATGTTATCTTCTTTTGGTTAATCCTAAATCATCATCATCATCATCATCATCATCATCATCATCATCATCATCGTGGCATCAAGTTACAGATCTCCCTCCCACAAACTGTGATTGCTTCTTATGATCCAATGAAAGCATGGAAAACTAAAAAGGGATTTAAATGTAATACTGATGTTTAAAGCTTGTATGGTAAGAAGTTAAAAAAAGATGCATTAGAAAGCTTTGGCTTTTTTTAGTTTTTTAAAAAAGTTTAGCACTTGGAAAAAAGGGTGAATAAAAAAGGAGATTTTTTTTTCTTCAGTAAGGTCAAAGAATTTGAAAGAATACATTGAATCGTGTTAATAAAAATGGTGACTGTTCATAAAGATTATCAGGTGCAAATAGAAATACATACCATTTCCATAGCAAGAAAGATAAAGCAGGAATGTTTAAATTGATTAATTTATTCAAAGAGGAAAATATATTCCCATTTGGATATCACTTCTGGATTTTGTTCTTGTGATGGGAAAAAAGTGAAACTTTGAGTTTGGTTTTTTGATCAGAAAAATTTGTCATTATACAAATGGTTAGTTATATAATATGGTGTCAAAGCAAAAAATTGAGGTTGGAGTGTTTTTATCTTGTACTGTACTAGGAACAGTTGGAAGTTAATGCCTTTTTTTCCTGGTTTTTTTTTTTTTCTGTTCCCCTCTTTTCACACCCTCTTTTCACTGCTCCTTTTCCTTCCCTTAATTTCCTATTTTTTTTTTCTTTGTATTTTATATAATTAAAAAAAATGTAATATGGAAGGCATAAAGAAACATGATAGAATGACTATAAGTCCTTGACTCATGACCACAATTGATCCCAAAGTTTCTGTTGTTAAGCAAGACAGCTGTTAAATGAAAATTTCCTCATTTCCTCCTTTCGTGTCACAATTGTTAAGTGAATCTGACTTGCTCATTGATTCAGATTGTCAGAAAGTCACAAAAAACGACACTGCAACCATCACAAATAACACGCCGGTTGCCAAGCATCTGAATTTTGATCACATGACTATGGGGATGCTGCGGTGGTCGTAAGCATGAAAACCAGTCATAAGTCATGTTTTTCAGTGCCGTTTTAATTTAGAATTGTCACTAACCAAATGGACTTAAGTCTAGGATTTCCCATACTGCCCTTAAGTCATTACAAACCCAGCACACAAAGTAATTGCGTGTAGGATGAAGATCACACTTTTTTCACTCTTTAGAAAACATTAAATATCATATACCGGCTCCTAGAATTGATTGGTAGTCCTTTAAAAATCTACAGACAAACAATTTGCCAGGATAGTTTGATATGTTCTCTTCAATACCCCGTTCTCTCCCCCCACCCAAAAAACCAACAACAACTACATAACCAACGCATAATGGAAAGAACCATGGCCGCGTGTGTTTGAACTGGAAAACGATATGTTATGTTTGTGGTTTTGTGACCTGAATCAGAGATTAACACTCCCTTATTAAACAATTGGATAACAATAATTGTTTTCTCGATGTTTCCTCCCAGTTCATGAATACGATTCCATTTTGTTCTGAACGAGAGATCAGATCCACACAAAACGTTCAGCCCTGTTTTGCTTTGTAAGTCACCGTTGACTTTGCATAGCACGCTCTGCCAGAAGCTATTGGCAAACCACAGTGGTTGGGATTCGTGCAACGTCTTGAGCCCAAAACGGTCATGACTCACACTATGTCTCAGCCTTAATGTGAGGTGTGATTTCAGGTAGTCTACGAACGAGCCTTGTCTCTTGTTTGGGATGCTCCTTTATGTTCACAAGACTTATCATTTTTCCATCGGTTCTTAGAGAACAATCACATCTGAGCTGTAATGATGATCATGTCTGTCTGGTGCATGAAGTAAGGAACAGGGTGGACATGCAAATCCCACAGAAGAGTCTTGCCAAATGCATGCATATCGCACGATCCTTAAGCTCTTCATCCTCGACCTTCCCATGTTGATAGAGCTGATTCGTAACTCCCTGGGAGGGATTCCCTAGCCCCAATCTCTCACCTGTGTCTGCCGAGACGAAGGGGGTCCTTCTTGGACCTTCCTGGTATCCGTAGCTATGGCATGACCTCTCTGGTATGCTGACCATCGGCTTTGATGCTAACTTGCAAAGTTAATTATAGCCAGGCGCAAGATATTAAAAGGGGAGAGGATGGGCAGACAAGATTGGCTGGTTATGTTTAGCTTTGATTTCCAGCCCATGCATTAACCTAGCAAATGAAATACGATTTTTCCAGATGCCACAGAAGGAAATAAAGCTGTTTCCTAAGTCTCCAATCACAGGTACTAATTGGGTCTCTTCTTTACTGGACTGCCTTATTAGGCTGAAAAAGCAAAATAAATCCTTGTTCATTTAACGTTAGCCCAGACAAATTCTTTTCCTGACATACAGGTAGTTCTCAACTTACAACAGTTCGTTGTGAGGACCGTTTGACGTTGCCACAGCATTGAAAAAAATGACTTGTGACCCTGGCAACGTAATTTAAATTGGGGGGCTTGACAATTGTTTCATATTTATGACGGTTGAGATGTTCCACGGTCACACAATCCCCTTTTGTGACCATCGGACGAGCAAAATCAGTGGGGAAGCCAGATTCGCTTAACAACGGTGTTACCAATTTAACAAGTGCATTGATTCACTTAAGAGATGTGGCAGGAAAAGTCATAAAACGGGGTAAAACTCAATTTCTCACTTAGCAACATAAATTTTGGGGCTCATTTGCAATCATAAGTCCAGGACTGCCTGTACTGATTTTGCTATCCCTGTCTTTTTTAAAAAAACAGTGATGTCTCTCTCTCTCTCTGTGTGTGCATGTTGCGTATTTATCTGAATACACACAGACAGACACAAACTACAGAGAGAGAGAAAGAGGGAGGGAGAGGGAGAGACAAAGAGAGAGGGGAGAGGGAGAGAGAGAGAGAGGGAGAAAGAGAGAGAGGGAGAGACAGAGAGAGGGGGAGGGAGGGAGGGGGGAGGGAGAAAGGGAGAGAGAGAGACAGAGAGAGGGGGAGGGAGGGGGAGGGAGAAAGGGAGAGAGAGAGAGAGACAGAGAGAGGGGGAGGGAGGGAGAGAGAGAGGGAGAAAGAGAGAGAGGGAGAGGGGGAGGGAGGGGGAGGGAGGGAGGGAGGGAGGGGGGAGGGAGAAAGGGAGAGACAGAGAGACAGAGAGAGGGGGAGGGAAGGAGGGGGGAGGGAGAAAAGGAGACAGAGAGAGAGAGACAGAGAGAGGGGGAGGGAGGGAGAGAGAGGGAGAGAGAGAAGGAGAGAGAGGGGAGGAGAGGGAGAGAGACAGTTGGGTAGAAACTCTGAACCCCAGGGAGAGTTTATCCTGCACTTAATGCTCTTTGGGAAAATGTCAGAATAGTTCCTACGTAGGTGGGTGGGGAGAGAATTTTTTTTTTAATTTATGAAATCTATCTTGAGTTGCCAGATGACCTGAATCCATTAATTACGTCTGAGACACCAGGAGTTAAGTAATAAAAATACCAGGAAGTCCAGACGGTTGTAATTCAGTATGCAGAAGGGTGATAGGGCAGAGGTGAACCAGACTGAAGTCATCTAAGTTCTTCTTTTAGAAGCTCCTCAGCTCTTTCTCCTTTCGTAGGTATCCATCCATCTTATATCCAAATCTCCACCTTTTTTTTTTTCACTTATTGGTCCCGCTTTCTCTTGCTTGTGGATAGGGGTCTTCTTGCAAGGAGAAAGAGAATCATGTTTGGCTTGAGTGATCCCTCCCTTGGACCACAGGGTCATAACTAATCACCCAAAGCCTTCTCCAGATGGGTTTCTACTCCATCTGTGAACTTTCTGTCTAGGAGTGTTTTCCAACCTGGGCAACTCTAAGGTGGGTGGACTTTAACTCCCAGAATTCTCCAGTCAACCTGAGTTGAAGTACATTCATTTTAGAGTTTGCCAAGGTTTGGGAAGCAATGTTGTAGACTAGGGGTCTTCAAACTTGACAGCTTTAAGACTTGTGGACTTCAACTCCCAAAATTCTTCTTCCAGTCATGTTAGTCCGGGAATTCTGGGAGTTGAAGTCCACAGGTCTTAAACTTGCCAAGTTTGAAGACCCTTGTTGTAGACTAATGCTTGTTATCACAATCTGCCTCCAGGTTCTTCTGATAGTTTGATTATTTTATCAGTCCCATCCATTTTTTTTTAAATAGCTCAACACTTGCTCCTATCATGACCACAATAGGTGATCTGATTACTGATCATAACCAGCAGTCAATCTTTGCTTGGTCCAAGACCAA
Source organism: Bungarus multicinctus (assembly GCA_023653725.1). Lineage (NCBI taxonomy): Eukaryota > Metazoa > Chordata > Lepidosauria > Squamata > Elapidae > Bungarus > Bungarus multicinctus. The sequence continues at coordinate 127,768,690 of CM042840.1, read as the reverse complement.
TTGGATAGTTCTTTTTGCAGTTCATAGATGCTCTTAGTAACCATCTCCAGATCTTTATTTCAAAAATCTCTCTGTTGCTCCCCGATTCAAAGTCCATCTTTCCATTTTCAATGGGAGAAAAAAACCATTTATTTAACAAATTTTATCTCTGCAGACTTACAAATCCTTCATGATTCTTTCTTAATTTTCATTCTTGCCTAGGGCTTTTCTCTTTTTTGCTTATCTAGTCACTATCTTCCTTCCTTCCTCTCTCTCTTTCTTTCTCTCTCTTTCTTTCTATTTCTCCCAACCTGCCTTCCTTTCCTTTCCTTCCTTCCTTCCTGTCTTTCTCTGTTTCTCTCTTTTTCTTTTTCTTTCTTTCTCTTCCTTTCTTCCTCCTTTCTCCCTTTCCCTCCCTTCTTTCTTTTTTCTCTCTTCTTTCTTTCTTCTTTCTTTCTTTCTTTCTTCTTTCTTTCTTTCTTTCTTTCTTTCTTTCCCTCCCTCCCTCCTTCCCACTCACCTTTCTTTCTTTCTTTCTTTCTTTCTTTCTTTCTTTCTTTCTTTCTTTCTTTCTTTCTTTCTTTCTTTCTTTCTTTCTTTCTTTCTTTCTTTCTTTCTTTCTTTCTCCCAAACCTATTTTAGACCTTTGCTTCTTCACCATCTATATAATAAATTCACGGAACTTGATTGTTAATGTTATTTGTCTTCATAAATGTCAACATTAATCCAGTTTTCATTTTCTATTTTTACTTTCATAATGGGTTCCCAGTGGCCTAACTACCGCAGCTCGAAAGGCAGACCACACAACTTTCCAGCAAAGTTTTCTTTCCATTAAATAGCTAATTTTCTTTCCCGCAAGAAGCAATTTCTGTTTAATGCATATCAACATGCAACTGTTTTTGCCATTTTTTAAAAGTACAGGTAGTTCTCGACTTACAACCACAATCGTGCCCTAAATTTTGATTGCTAAGTGAGACATTGGTTAAGTGAGTTTTGCTTCATCTTATGATCCCTCTTGCCATCGTTGATAAATGAATCACTGCTGTTGTTAAAGTTAATTACACAGTCATTAAGTGGATCTGGCTTTCTCATTGACTTGCTTATCAGAAGGTCCCAAAAGGGGATTATGTGATCTTGGGACATAACAATCGTCATAAATATGAATCAGTTGCCAAGCCTTTGAATTTTGATCATAATCATGGGGATGCTTCAAAGGTCATAAGTGTGAGTCTCATTTTGCAGCGCTGCTGTAACTTTGAACGGTCACTAAACAAACTGTTGTAAGATGAGGATTACTTGTACTTAAATCGTTTCTATCTAGAATTTTAAAAAATCTTAAATCCCTGCTTACTATTTGTTGAAGTTTTTCCGGAGGCAAACTTCGTATTTTCTCATGTTCCGTCTTCTTCTGTTCCACTACAAGCTTCTGTCATTAATAGAAACAATTCATTATTCTCTTCTGCACAATTTATTTGGGTAATGTCCAAACAATTATCTTTGACAATCTTTCCACCAGCCAAAATATTAATCCAATTTAGCTCACATTAGTTCTCTAAAAGTAACAAGCCCATTTCAATAATCAGTTACTGATTAAATCTCATGCCAAGCTTCTAGACGAGTTATGCCCATGTTACGAACTTAACAACTATACTTAATGACAGTGGCAACAAAAGTCATAAAAAGGGACAAAGCTCATTTAACAACTGCCTCACTCAGCAACAGGATGTTGTGATCCGTCAGCGACCAGTGAAGCTGGCAGCAGATTCAGACAGTGGAGAGCAACACGGGCCAATCCTGGAGACTGGGAAAGGCTCTGACGAGGGATCTGCATCGGAGGCAGAGATGGGGCCAGGGCCATTTGACAGTTATCAGCTTCCTTCAGAGTCGGACATCAGTGAAGCAGAAGAGCAGCTGGAGCCTGTTTCCAGTGTGCACATGTGCAGAGCTGCCAGATGAAGGGAACAGCTAAGGAACAAGCATTGACTTGGTGGACAGTGAATGGCGCCTTCCACAGAGAATAAAAGAGGAGCGAAAGGGGAGTGGGGTTTTGCAGGAGACAATTAGTTCATTTCTGCATTCTTGCCAAGCATTGTGGCGTCTCAAAAATATCGTCCTGGCCGCTCTCCAAGCCTGATAAAGGTCCGTGATTATGTACTATGTTGAAATACTGTGGACAAGACTTTGCTGAATTTAATTCATTATTTAATTCACTATAAATTAAATAAAAGGGGTTTATTTATCGGGACAAGGAATCGGCTTTGTGCTGTTGGGGAAGCCTAAGTCAGAAAACAGGAATACTCAATTGTAGTTATTTAGGTCAAGAATTTCTTGCCACCATTGTTAAATAAATCACTGTAGTTGTAAAGCTAGTAACATGGTTGGTCAGAGAATCTGGCTTCCCCCTTGAATTTGCTTGGCAGAAAGTCACAAAAAAGTGATCACGTGACTCTGGAACACTGCAACCATGATAAGTACAAGTCAGTTGCCAAGGATCTGAATTTTGATCATGTGACCACTGGGATGTTGCAAGCGTCATAAGTGGGGGAAACGGTCTTAAATCACTTTTACAATGCCGTTGTATGAACCATCACTAAATGAATTGCTGTAATTTGTGGATTATCTGTCTTTTGCCATTGTCTTTTGTCTTTTTCCGCCAGGGAAAACAAATCTGATGGAAATGAGGTATTTTGAGACTGGAGGTGAACGAGTTTGATTTTTGGGCAAGGTGTACAATATAAGCCTGGGTGTGCCCTCTCAGAATGGAGCTACACCCCTGAAAATAAAATTTAAAAAAGCGATTACATTTTGAAAGGCTCTTTCTTAAACTTTCGGGGAAGTCCCCTCGATGCCCCAGAAAACATTTCTTCAGACCGGATTTTCTTTTGGGCTGTTTCGATTCCAGCAGCCGAGCAAAGAGTGAGAGGTGAAATGAGAGAACGATGTCATGGAGAACAGAAATTGGGTCAAAGGGACATAGCAGACACCTGGTACAGGTAGTCCTTGACTTACAAACATTCGTCTAGGGACTGTTTGAAGCGACGGCAGCATTGGAAAAAAAGGGAACTGGGATTGTTTTCCACACTTATGACCATTGCGTTATCCCCGGGTTCACGCAATCAAAATTCAGATTAGCAGTTTAAAAGTATTGGAGTTGGAAGGGACCTTGGAGGTCATCTAGTCCAACCCCCCCCCTCCCTGCCTCCCCCTCCTCTCCTGTCTCACAGGGGACTTTGACTATTTGTGATCAATGGCTATCCCAATCTCTCCTTAAAAGACTGCAGTGATGGGGCACCTATAACTGGCAACTGGCATGCATATATGAGGGCCACAGTTCTCTAGGGTTAAGGGGTCACCTTTTGTGATTTTCTGCCTAGTGAAGTCAATATGGAAGCCATATTTACTTTAACAATCGTGTTATGGTTACAGCGGCATTGCAAAAAAGAGACTTATGACCGTTTTTCACACTTATGACTGTTATAGGATCCCTGAGGTCATGTGATCGAAACTCATACACTTGGCAACTGTCTCACATTTATGATGGTTGCAATGTCCTGGGGGGGTCATGTGATCAACCTTTTGGGAACTTCTGACAATCGGGAAGCCAGATTCACTTAACAACGGTGCAGTTAATTTAATAACTGCAGTGATTCACTTAACAACTCGGGCAGGAAAGGTTCCAAAATGGGGGGAAAAAACTCACTGAACAACTGTCTTGCTTAGCAATGCAAATTTTGGGCTCTGTTGCCACTGTAAGTTGAGGACTACCTGCATTTCATTCAAAGATGTCGTATTGCAGATGGACTGTGGAATCCAAATGCAGGACTAATTCCCTGTTTGACTCCTTCCCCTGGCTCAGCCAGGCTCTCTCTTACATGTGGCCATGTTTTATGTTACAGCAGTTCATTTAATGACCATTCCAAGTTACAACAGCACTGAAAAAAGCGACTTAAGGCCATTTTTCATACCGTTGCAGCATCCCTATGGCCACGCGACTTACATTCAGATGCTTGGCAACTGGTTCTATTTATGACTGTTGCAATGTCACGGGATCCCTTTTGCCACTTTCCTGACATGCAAAGTCCACGGGGAGACCAGACTCAATAAACAACCATGTTACTAAGTTAATAACTGCAGTGATTCACTTAAGAACGTGGCAAGAAAAGTATCATAAAATGGGCTGCAAAGCACATTTCACTTATCAGCATAAATTTTGGTCTTAATTGTAGTCATAGGCCAAGGACAATCTGTCATTGAGGCTCAGCTGAACTTTTTTTTTTTTGTTTTTAAATCTTACTTATGCATTGGTGGGACCCCTTGCAAAATATATTAGAAAAAACCCCATTCTGCAAAGGAAAGAGATGTACTTCCTATTTACTCATTCCAAAAAGGAAGAGCATTTGCAACAGATGATGTAAGCATTCATAGGTAAAGGATCTCGGGTTACTGTAGACTCATGGATCTCAGATACTTCCTCCTCCTGCTTATCTTCAAGACAAGGAAAAGGAATATAAAATAAGAATTAAAACAAGAGGGGAAGCATCTCCCATAAATCAAGAAAAGAAGGCAGTTAAGATATGGTGGATGCCAAAAGAAAGCATCAGCCTTTGGCACTTTCAGGACTAATCTATGGAAATCATTCTAATAAGACATTGTGCTTCAAAAAACCCGCTTTATCTCTTGCAAGCTAACAGGACTGTGCTTCAAAGGCTGGTATTTCTTAGTCAATTCCATTCATCTAACAAAATAATGGAGAGACCTTGGAGGTCTTCTAGGTCAGGGGTCACCAACCCTTTTGGACCTCAGGGACCACGAAACTCATAATTTTAAATCCTGCAGATCCAAAGACCCTGGGAAAATCCCCAAAAAAGTATTCAGGGAAAATTCCCCATCCTGTTTTCCTACCAATCAATCATTCGTTATTTGGGATCCCAGGATACCATCTCCAGCTCATTTTCAGGGGGAGAAAGAGAGAGAGAGAGATTTTTGGCTTCATGCAAGGAAGCAAGCAGAAGTCTTTCTTTTCTCTCCCCCCAAATTCGCCAGAATGAGTCTTTGTGGGACTTGTTGCACGGCACAGCCTCTTGGGTCAGGATGCCTTGCACGGTCTCTAAGACTTACTTCTGGCGGAGTTTGGGGGAGAGAAAGGAACTTTTGCTGCTTTCCTTGCATACAGCAAAAGTAGAAGAAGAAAGAAGTGGAAAGAAGCAGCAGGTGGCCAGGCCAGGTGCATGGGGTGAGTGAGGTAAGTTCCTCCCTGCCCTTTCCCCTCCCTCCCCTAACTACCTCATATTGTTTACAATGCAAGCGACCTCAAGCCTTGTGTCAGCATAGTCTTGTGTTCCTATGCAGCCTGGTTAATTGCTTTAGGGGGTGCTTTGCGGGTAACATTTCACTGTGGACCACCAAATTTTCTTGCAGACCACCAGTGGTCCCTGATCCAACCGGTTAGTGACCACTGTTCTAGGCCAACTTCTGCTCATGCAGGAGACTCTATACTATTTCAGATAAATGGTGTCCAATTATTCTTTAAAACCTTCACTGTTGAAGCACCCACAATTTCTAGAGGAAGGTCTTTTTCACCAATTAATTTCGTCCTACAATTTCCTCCTGGTTTCTAGGTGCTTCTCTCCTTGATAGTTTCCACCCCATTGCTTCTTGTCCTTGCCCTCAGGGCTTTGGAGAATAGCCTGACTCCCTTCTCTTTGTCCTGGCAGCTCCTGAAGATATTGAAAGTTACTGCTATATGGCACACCTAGTCTTCATTAGACGAGACATAACCAGTCTGAAACCCATTCTTCTCTCGTTTTAGTCGCAAGTACCAAACATCTTTGTTGCTATAAAAATTGAGT